>OZ005658.1:177260804-177420804 GCA_963930645.1 Salticus scenicus
ATACCGGGTGATCCAAAAGTCAGGACAAACTTTAAAAATGAAAAATTCGAAAACGAATCAAGATACAAAGATACGGTTTGCACCAAACGGATGGGAAAGAAGCCGGGTTTTGTGCGGCAACGAAAAAAAAATAGTTCTGTTAGCGACCAACAGATGGCGCTGTCGGATTTCTGATGTAGGATTATGCAAAGCAACAAACGAAAAAAAAAGGAGCAACTGCGGCAGGTAATGGTTGTCGAAGTTTACATGCATCGAAATATCGCATTCTCAGTCGCTACTTTAATCACGCATGGCCTCCAAGATCTCCCGATCTGACACCCTGTGACTTTTGGCTGTGGGGATTCTTGAAGTCAAAAGTGTACCGCGACCAACCGGAATCACTAGCAGCACTGAAAGATGACATCCGCCAAAATGTGTCTGCCATAACGCAAGAAATGCTACTAAATCCTGTGAACGATGGGGTGAATCGTCTCACAGCTGTACTTTTGAATGATGGACAGCACACTGAGCAGTTATTGTAAAAGTACTAATTAACTGTAATTAAGCTGACTTGTAAGTTATCAACACTTTTTTCGTTTGTAAATCATCTTTTGGTGAAATAAAACACTATAGCGCCATCTGTTGGTCGCCAACAGAACTAATTTTGTTTCGTTGCCCCACAAAACCCGGTTTCTTTTTCATCCGTTTGGTGAAAACCGTATCTTTGTATCTTGATTCGTTTTCGAATTATTCATTTTTAAAGTTTGTCCTGACTTTTGGATCATATATATATATATACATTTTTTTTTTTTTTTTTTTTTTTTTTTTTTTTTCAGAAATCGAATTTTTAATTTTTGATGTTTTATTTTCAAGCTATCATATACTAAAAATACATTTAGTTTTTTTTTTTTTTTTCGCATTTTTATTCTATTTTCTTTCTATCCAGTCTTCTGTCCTCATCCTAGCGAAGACTTATAAGTGGCCTTTGAATTAAGTACACAAGTCTGATATGTGTGCAGTGAACAAATAAAACAAATTTTTAATTTCTTAAATTAAAAAAAAAGAAAAAGAAAAGAAAGAAAGAAAGAAAAAGAAATTAACATAAATTCTGATGTCAAAAATATAATTTTCACTTTTCGTAACTATTTTAGACCCTTTCATGTATACTCATTTTTACGTATTTTTCTCAGACATTAATCTATTTCTTTCATTAAAGTTAGCGTTTTGGCTTGAAGTTCCAAGGTTTCATGTTCAAATCCTGGTTCATGCTTGAATATACGTAGCCCTTCCGATCTAATGAGTGTTCATGTGCAAAAAATTGACCGTAGCGCGACAACACTAAGCTGATTCTAATTCTTATACATCGCATACATCTGAAGAACTGCTATATCGATCCATCAAATAAAAAAAACGTTTTCAAGCCTTCTCTGACCAATTCAATAGTGCGATTGTGTTTTTCACTAAGAAGGCTTGAACAATTAATTCTATAAATTCATTTAATTTATGACTTGCTAATTGATTCAACATCTTCAGACGAAGAACAGAAGATGTGACTACCATCGCTGGCTACAAATTTCTCCTGCTCTGTACATTTTTCTGTATTTATCCTTTTATCATATGACAACTTCTAGTCATGCATACAAATCTGATACAAGTGAAAAAAAAATCTCTAAATTTGAATATAAATGAGAGGGGGGGGTAGGAATTTCGTCCATTCAACAAACATAACTTTTGTTGTCAAAAATATATCATTCACATACATGTTGTAACTTTTATCTTACCTACATATTCATTTTTTTTTTATTTTAAGCATTTAATTTGAAGATAAATCTATTTCTTTCTTATTGCTTATTCAAATCCTATTCAAATCCGAACCCTAAGATACCGATCTTTCAATGAAAAACCTTTTTAGACATCTTCTCATAAAATCAATATTGTCAACAGGTTTTTCTTCTTATAATAGCACAATATCGACAAAGGTGATGGATTCAGTGTGAGTGGGGGGACTTGGCAGAAGGTATATATATATATGATAGATATCGTAATAAAATTTAACCTTAAAATTTAGCAATCAATCGATACAAAACAATACCAACACAACAAAAATAGAACTGATTTTAACTGAGAGGTAAGACTGACACAAAATGTTATATACATATGTGTATGTGTGTGTAAATAACACTTTTTGTATCGAGAAGCCGATCTGCGTTTGGACACCACACACTCTTAATTTTATAGTTATAGAAAATATAATGAATGAGAAACGTCATAAGTAAACAATAACAAAAAAAAAAAAAAAAAAGAAGAAGAAGAAAGAAAGAATTTGTTAAATATATATATATATATATTCTCTACTTTTTAACTATATTTTTTTAATTCTGTCAATTTTTCTTTTTGAACATTGCCGCTTTAATACTGAACTCGTGCTTAGTAAAGTATCTTTTCACTGCAGTCTCTTGGTGCATTTTATTGCAAAACAGTGATGGAATAAGCAGCTGCATCTGTCAAAAATATGGTTTTCTCTTCTCATAACTCTTTTGGACAGTTACATACATATTCATTTTATTCATTTTATCATGGAATTGATAGATCTATTTCTTTCTTATCGCTTACTGAAATCTAAAGCTCTATGATACCGATCCGTTCAATAAAGAACGTTTTTGGGCATCCTCTCACAAAGGCTATAGCCCTATTGTCTTCTCTGGTAAAAGAGCTTGGACACTTTTTTAAATTCATTTCTTTGTGTTCGGCTATTGATTTAACAATGCGGTATACCTCATTGTTGGAATCACATTGTCGGGAGGTAAAATTCCCCTCAGATTTACGGAAATAAGCGTAATGATAATCTTGATTACCGTTCGAATTACGTTGATTATTGCTTTCGGAGTGGTGCCCGTATTCACTTTGAGTACACAATGCAAATAAGGTTATTAGCATGTACGAAATCGGTGTTTGCGTTCAAGAAATGCAATTATTATTATTTTATTTTCATGATCGATACGTCAAATTATAGAGATATTTTATATTCGTTTTTTATGAATGTAATGCTAGTGATGATGCAGTTTAAAACACATTAATAAGTTAAAGATTTATTTACCGAACGAATTTATCTTAACGATATATTGAAATATAATATCGTGTGGAATTTTTTCCTTTTTCTTATTATTATTACTATTATTATTCATTTTATATTTTATTTTGAGCTGAAGGCTCCATTTATTTTAGTTCCTCATCTTACTATGGGTATGGGGTACTTGGGAATTCGGGAAAATTTTCGACCTAGGTTTTTCGACGTTTTTGCACGTTCTGAGGTTTGAAGATCCTGAAAATCTGAAAATCGATTTGGTCCTTTGTAGGTTAGTTAGCTAGTTAGTTAATTAGTTAACTTGCTAGTTCGTTTATCTAACAATGATCACTATACAATTTATTTACAAAAAATGCTGTAAAAATAGGATATAAATTTTTGTTTAGTAATATTGGTAAGGGAAAAAAAAAAAAAAAAAGCAGTCTTTGAGGATTGCCGATACAAGTAAAAACTAAGTAACTTTTGAATTGTATCGTCGAGCTATTAGATTATTATTTTCGAATTATTTTTGGTTTGTAAAGAAGTGTTTATGATCTGTATTATATGATTCGGCACAATATTTGCAGCTACCCAAATTAAATGAACTAAGCCTTATATTAGGTAAAAACATTGTAAGATGACTAAAATAATTTTCTTTTTTTTTATTATTTATTTGAAAATTTATATTGAAAGCAAAAAGAGGAATATAACAGTCTGTATAAAAACACGTGCTTGTACTTTGTGAACTATGTATATACTGTGGAAAAAGTACATACATACATAGAGTATAGAACTAGAAAGAGACAGATGCTAGTAGCCAGTATACTATGTATACAATGTATATATATGTACATGAGGCATGCCGCGCCGTGCGCTACATATATGGATATATATGTAGAGAGATATACTCTTTGTATATATATATATAATGTATACTAATAACGCACGGAGGTATATCTATGTACATATATACACAGTATGCATATAGCTCATGGAAAGCGTTCGGTGACGATGACGCGAGTTCCATGATTTTTGTTCACCCAAAAAGTGCTCAACACGCCTAAAAAAGTTTTCCCTTCAAAAAAAAAAAAAAAAAAAAAAAAAAAAAAAAAAAGCGAGATTCTAACGTTTCTACTTAATTGACACTACCCTGTGTGATATAGTTTACCCTATAACGTATGTATTTGTCTGTTTGTCTGTTTGTAAGTTAGTCAGAGTTTGTCAGTTTGTTAGTTAATTAGTTAATTTGCTAGTTCGTTAATCTAACAATGTTCACTATACGATATACTTACACAAATAGTGTAAAATTACAATCAAAATTTCTATTTAGTAATGTTTACTAAAAAAAAAAAAAAGCGATAATCTAACTCTTTTTGCGTGATTAAACTACCCTGTTTGATATAATTATCCTATAATATATTTGATTAGCCAAATTAATCATAATTGTTTGGTCAATTGATTTAAAATCTTTGAAGAATTTCTCTAATGTACCTAATCAAATTGTTTTATTCGAAAATTTGAATATTCTCTGTTTAACTTTATAATTGAAGCCATTTTATCTTGTGTATCTACAGACTAAATTAAACACGCAATGTTTGAAAAGCTAATCAACTTCTTAGTAAATAATGTCGAAAATATATGTGTTTGAATAGTGTGTGGTCTGTCTACTGTTTCAGATATTCTCAAATATTTATTTAAAATAAGCATAACTATTGGTATTCCAGATGTAACTCTTTTTATATGTCCAAACTTTTAAGATTTGAGGAAGAAGAAATATTACAAGCGTTTATTGTACGATTATAACTATATATATATCATTTTAACCGGAAAAGGAACTTGGTAGGTCGTAAGTTAAGCCTAAAAATATTATAATATATACAAATATATACATTAAATATATGTATATACAGGGTGGGCGGAAAGCAACTCCCTATTGGAAATAATTTTTTCTCCTAAACGAATGTAGGTATGAAGGCAATTTTTTCTACACATTTAGTTTATTGTGTGGCATGATAATTACAAAAGTTATAATTCAATGTGTGCCCCAATATTTTATATACACTGTCTTAAACGAACAGGTACGTTTGTTACGGCCTTCCGCAATAAATAAATTAGAAATGTCCTATATCGTTACAAATTTGGTACCAAATGAAAGGGGCGATTTTTCTGAATCCAGGGGTGCAAAACGTTTTTGAAATCGGGAAAATGAAACTTATCAGGAACACCACTTATGACCTTACGGATTCTGTTGTCAAGGTCATCAAGAGTTTGAGGTTTGCTGCGGTACACTTCTTCCACAGCCCACCCCCATAAAAAGTAATCGAATGGGGTGAGGTCTGGACCAAGCGCAGGCCATTATGTGGAGCCTATCCAGCGTCCAGTGAATCACTCATCAAGCCACTGCCATATATTAGACATATGAAAAAAGGAAAAAAATATTACAAATAATGTCACACTACAATCTACAAAACAAGGTAACTTGTGAGTAATAACTGTCTGCCATAATCTCAATTCCTCAATCTTAATCTTAAAGATTAACTTAATTACTTAATTAGATAATATTGGTAAGGGAAAAAAAAAAAAAAAAAAGCAGTCTTTGAGGATTGCCGATACAAGTAAAAACTAAGTAACTTTTGAATTGTATCGTCGAGCTATTAGATTATTATTTTCGAATTATTTTTGGTTTGTAAAGAAGTGTTTATGATCTGTATTATATGATTCGGCACAATATTTGCAGCTACCCAAATTAAATGAACTAAGTCTTATATTAGGTAAAAACATTGTAAGATGACTAAAATAATTTTCTTTTTTTTTATTATTTATTTGAAAATTTATATTGAAAGCAAAAAGAGGAATATAACAGTCTGTATAAAAACACGTGCTTGTACTTTGTGAACTATGTATATACTGTGGAAAAAGTACATACATACATAGAGTATAGAACTAGAAAGAGACAGATGCTAGTAGCCAGTATACTATGTATACAATGTATATATATGTACATGAGGCATGCCGCGCCGTGCGCTACATATATGGATATATATGTAGAGAGATATACTCTTTGTATATATATATATAATGTATACTAATAACGCACGGAGGTATATCTATGTACATATATACACAGTATGCATATAGCTCATGGAAAGCGTTCGGTGACGATGACGCGAGTTCCATGATTTTTGTTCACCCAAAAAGTGCTCAACACGCCTAAAAAAGTTTTCCCTTCAAAAAAAAAAAAAAAAAAAAAAAAAAAAGCGAGATTCTAACGTTTCTACTTAATTGACACTACCCTGTGTGATATAGTTTACCCTATAACGTATGTATTTGTCTGTTTGTCTGTTTGTAAGTTAGTCAGAGTTTGTCAGTTTGTTAGTTAATTAGTTAATTTGCTAGTTCGTTAATCTAACAATGTTCACTATACGATATACTTACACAAATAGTGTAAAATTACAATCAAAATTTCTATTTAGTAATGTTTACTAAAAAAAAAGCGATAATCTAACTCTTTTTGCGTGATTAAACTACCCTGTTTGATATAATTATCCTATAATATATTTGATTAGCCAAATTAATCATAATTGTTTGGTCAATTGATTTAAAATCTTTGAAGAATTTCTCTAATGTACCTAATCAAATTGTTTTATTCGAAAATTTGAATATTCTCTGTTTAACTTTATAATTGAAGCCATTTTATCTTGTGTATCTACAGACTAAATTAAACACGCAATGTTTGAAAAGCTAATCAACTTCTTAGTAAATAATGTCGAAAATATATGTGTTTGAATAGTGTGTGGTCTGTCTACTGTTTCAGATATTCTCAAATATTTATTTAAAATAAGCATAACTATTGGTATTCCAGATGTAACTCTTTTTATATGTCCAAACTTTTAAGATTTGAGGAAGAAGAAATATTACAAGCGTTTATTGTACGATTATAACTATATATATATCATTTTAACCGGAAAAGGAACTTGGTAGGTCGTAAGTTAAGCCTAAAAATATTATAATATATACAAATATATACATTAAATATATGTATATACAGGGTGGGCGGAAAGCAACTCCCTATTGGAAATAATTTTTTCTCCTAAACGAATGTAGGTATGAAGGCAATTTTTTCTACACATTTAGTTTATTGTGTGGCATGATAATTACAAAAGTTATAATTCAATGTGTGCCCCAATATTTTATATACACTGTCTTAAACGAACAGGTACGTTTGTTACGGCCTTCCGCAATAAATAAATTAGAAATGTCCTATATCGTTACAAATTTGGTACCAAATGAAAGGGGCGATTTTTCTGAATCCAGGGGTGCAAAACGTTTTTGAAATCGGGAAAATGAAACTTATCAGGAACACCACTTATGACCTTACGGATTCTGTTGTCAAGGTCACCAAGAGTTTGAGGTTTGCTGCGGTACACTTCTTCCACAGCCCACCCCCATAAAAAGTAATCGAATGGGGTGAGGTCTGGACCAAGCGCAGGCCATTATGTGGAGCCTATCCAGCGTCCAGTGAATCACTCATCAAGCCACTGCCATATATTAGACATATGAAAAAAGGAAAAAAATATTACAAATAATGTCACACTACAATCTACAAAACAAGGTAACTTGTGAGTAATAACTGTCTGCCATAATCTCAATTCCTCAATCTTAATCTTAAAGATTAACTTAATTACTTAATTAGATAATAAGAAGAGCTCGACACAAAGTTAAATACAAATAACACCGTTTATTTAACGTTCAATATCAAGGCGGTGTTGGGCTAACTCAGTTTTAACTCTCAAATAACCTTAGGGGATAACTTCAGCAATTCATAAAATACTAAAGATAATTTAAAGCTCACCAATACTGATATTGACGATGACTGCTCTCTGTCGACCACTCAACTATTCTCACACCAGAACCGTCGGCAGGATTCCCTGTGACAGATTCTTCTCTTACTTTATTCTACAACGCTACACATCTCTACCATTACTTAACACTCGCATAAGAACTATCATCAACATTACTCTCCTACACTCCTCTTCACACACCACCTTCACCTCTTACAAAAACAATCTCCATCTTATACTACTTTCTACAAACTTCCTTTCTCTTCCTTTCAATCAAACTTAAAATCGCTTCCAATACATCTACCTCTCACAACTTAATTCTTTCGTTGCAGCACCATGCCGACACAAAACTAACCCGACCAAGACTTTCGCCGAGTCACTGGCGTCGAAGCGATTTAACCGTCCCAACTTTATACTTTGCTGGATTTGGCTTAATTTCAAACAGACCGTGGCGACGTTTTATAGTCTCGACCTCACAAACTTTCATTGCAATCTACGCATAACATCAATAGCTATTCCAAATTCAAAATAGAGAGTTACTTTCCCACCCTGTATATTAAATAGGCTTTAATTAGTATCTTATAATTAATAATTTATTAATTCTTCGATTTCGTTTAAAATAGACATTTGGAGCAAATTTTTCGTCAGCTAATCTTGACGAAATTGATTGTGAATTGGCCTATGAAGTTTATCTATTCATCCTTTCCATGAATTGAGTCATAAAACTTAATTACAGTATTTTTCAATCTAAAGTTTACAGTGGCAAAAAAATTTTAAATCCTTCGAGGATTGTCATTGACATAGTTAAAATGTTTTATATGAGTATTCTTTTTTATTTTACAATTTGAGTTATTTGATTCATGTACCTATGAACAAAAACAGTATGCTGCGGCTATCACAAAAATGTCCCTCACAAAACGTCCATTGTATATACAATACCACCTACTGATTAGCAGTACCAAAATGTAATTAACGTAGCTTTTCACAGTTATTTTCGTAATACGTAATTTAGTGTAAATTTTAAAATAGATGCTGAGATATAGTCATCTTGAAAATCATAGAAAAGGAGTAAAAGCAGCGTTGCCTGTCAGTCGATATACACCCAAATTACATCAACATAGTTTTACTTAATATCCAAATTACATACCAATTATTTTAAATTTATATGCTATAGAAGCTGAAATATCTTGTCTTCGCATGAACAAAGAAAATTGCATTACAACATCGCTACCTGGTGGCCAATATGCATCCAAATTGAATAAACGTAGTTTTTCAAATGGCTACCTCACATATCACTCTTTCTTTCTTTCTTTTTCTTTTTTTTTTTTTTTTTTGTAATTATACAAACCGAAAGCTGAGATATAGACTTCCCATAAATGAGGAAATTCGTAACATAGAATTGTCACCGGTTTGGTGATATGTATCAAAACCTAATCAGTATCAATTTATATTAAAGTCATGTCCAATTAAATACTGTTTCGGGAAATTCCGCGTATTATTTCGGGAAATTCAGTGGCTACAAATTTTCAAACCCCAAACACACACAGACAGAGAGATAATTTCCAAAATAAATTGTTTAAATCGCGTTCAGTGTATTTCAAATCGTGTAAATTCATCGAAAATTGAATTTTTTAAAGAATACATTACTTTTTCTCTATATAGAAAATAAAGTAATAATCTCCTTATATGATAGAAAACCACTGTAAAAAAAGTCCTGTTTACTGCCAGAAATTTTCTGTAATGACAAAAAATATTCGTAAGCTATAGAAAAAATACGTTTACAGAATTTTTCTATATCAGAACAATACAGAAAATATTAGTAGATAGGTATTTTGCTAATGTACCGAGTGACTTGGTGCTTCTTTAATACTAAGCTTTCCCCAGACAAAACACTTATCTACTAATACTTTCTGTATTGATTTGTTCCACACAATACAGAATCTAGCATTTATAGATTTTTACAGGGACACAACGAAAAATTCTTTATCATTATGATCTATGGGCTCAAAGTTCAGTAGCATTAAATTAAACATCGTGTACTATATGAAGAAGAATACTCAAACTCCCTATTATAATTTTCTCTGTTTTGTTTATTTAATAACTCCTCTTGCTTTACTTTATCTACAAAACCATTAATTACTCAATGTTCGAAAAGTCGAGTGGAGTCACTCCAGATTTTTTTTCTGCTGTACACTAAAATAATAATATGATTGATTAAATTGATTATTTTGTATAATTCATACAATTATTGTATCTGAAAAGCGATGTTATGTATTTTTGGGAAATTGCATTGCAGTTGATTTTATTAACCAGTATTTATTTCCTTTCTTTAATTTCTGTTTCTTTTTGAATCCTAAATTTTCAAAATCCTTGTTACCAATTATACATCAGTTTTGTCACAAATATCCGCCAAACTTTTCCCAACTGAATTTTTAGGCAAATTTCCCATTGTCTTGGGTGCAGTTTTGACCTCGCATTACATCGTTTTTGTTTACAACACACCAACTACTTAGTGTATCTTTATTTAAATTACTTAATCCTAAATAGAATAGTGGGAATATGCCTTTCACCTCTTTCAGTATATAAAAGAATTCTAAACTTCCGCATCCGGTTTTCATTAATACGTTGGCCTCTAAGAATACTATTAAATAAAAATATATTTTAAGTTGCATCAAGGAATAATATTCGTTCATAAGTGAATTTTCTAACGCTAATGTAGATTATGAAGAGCTGAACATGGTGTTTTTAATTCTTTGTAATATAAATTTGCTTATTTTTTAAGTTTGTAAAATAATGAAAATGTTTTTCCTGCATTAAAATGAGAAAAAAAAATCTGGAGTGACTCCACTCGACTTTCCGAACATTCAGTAATTAACAGTTTTGTACATAAAGTAAAGAAAGAGTAGTTGTTAAACAAACAAAAGAGAGAAAACCATAATAGAGTGTTTGAGTATTTTTCTCCGTATATTGCACAATGTTTTGTTTAACGCTACTGAACTTTGAGCCCATAGATCATAATAATAAAGAATTTTTCGTTGTGTCCCTGTAAAAACCTATAAATGCTAGATTCACCAAAATGCTTATAGTTAGTGCAACAGTGATTTATAATATTCATATAAATTTTCAGCTCAATTGAATAAGGCGTTTAGATCCTATCGCACTTTTAAAAATTTGGTCCCGTAGGCCATAATGATAAGGGATTTTTCTGTGTGCCCCTGTAAAAAAACTGTAAGTACTAAATTCATCAAAATCTATAGAGTTCCGTGCAACTGTGACCTATAACATGTGTAAAATTTTTTTGCTCAGATTAATAAAGCGTTTAGATACTATCGCACTTTTAAAAATTTGGCCCCATAGGCTATAATGATAAAGAATTTTTTCTGGTGTCCCTGTAAAAAAACTATAAGTGCTAGATTCACCAAAATCAATAGGGTTCGTACTATGGTGACTTACAATATAAGTACCAACTTTCAGCTCATTCGAACAAAGCGTTTAGATGCTAGCGTGTTCACTCACAGACATACATACACATCATCGTAAAAATAGTGAAAACGGACTCAGGTGACCTCGAAACGTATAGAAACATCAAAATCTCACATTCGGATTTTTGACATGATTACAATACTTTCCTCACTATAGTGTTCGAAAAGTAATTAATAATACAATCAGTATTAAGTCTTTTTTTTTTTTTTTTTTATGTAACTAAAAGTTAAGTACATAATTTTTTAATGTGAGTACACCTGTATTAAAATTTTATAAATGTATATTTAAAAGTAATTATATTATTGTGGATTTTTTTCCCCTTTAAACAATCATTCTGAAAAAGGCAAAAAGGTTTTTATGTTCATAGGGGTAGCCAGCATGTTGATAATCAGCATTTAGACTATAGGGTTTACTTGGTACCTCACAAAAAACTATTTAGTAATTCTGAGATGTTAGTTTTAAATTACAAATAGTCCAATTTTTTCGTCTACCGCATTTTCTGGCCTAGAATCTGCAAGATACATAAATCAATTTACATCAAAAAATTTTATTTACAAAAAAAGCTATATTTGTAAGCGACAAAAGCTCGTTTAAAATAGCTTTGCCTGCTAGTTAAAATTAACTGTGTAAAACTGTTTTAACAAACTTGCGGATTATAGGTCGAAAAATACGGTACCTCCAACAGCTTCTATAACTTGTCTGGTCGCCCTTTCGAGGTATTGTATACAATCATTAAAATTAGTTACAAAATCTGTCGATGTGACAATGGCATTAAAAAAAAAAAAAAAAAAAAAAAAAAAATCAGTGTAACGAGTCATATCATGACTAAATTGCAACTTTTTTGTTTGTCATATTGTTACTGTGAATTGGTTGTTAAATGACTTGCGTCCGACCAGCCTCAATGTATTATAACAATTATTCTAGTTATGTCCAATGAAAATCCTATATACGGCCCCTTAAGTAAGATCGAATTATAAAAAAGTACTACTTAAATAATATCGAAATAAAATTAGCATTTTTTTTCTTCTTTTACAGTTCGTGACGAGTCGTCACAAAATGTGACCAGTGAATGTTAGTGCAGGGTTGATAAGGTTCCTTTTTACGCCCCGTAAAGGCAATAAGAGTAGTAAATGTCAGATTTTGGCACTGATGTAATCACAATTCACTCACATTTTGGCTACAATGCAATAAAAATTAATAGTTACACTACATTATCGATCACAAAATGTTAAAAACTTTTAATTATGAAAATTAACAGCTACAATAATAGTTATATGATAGCTAATGTATAAATACTAATCCAAAATCGACTGTTTGAGTCATCGTTAATATTCATTAAATAATGATTAACAAATTTCCCAATTGTTTGTTGTGATCAGATTCCTTGCGTATATATTTGAATTATGAAAATATCTACCAAGTCATATCGCGAAGTAGTTGTTATCTAGTCGATAATTGATTGTTGACCAGAATCGTTTGCATTTGACCATCACTATTCTTTTGTGACAATTTTTTAGTAATGTCTAATAGAAAGGCCATTTGAGGGACTATAAGTTACGAGTGGATTGAAAGTACCATTTAAATAATGTAGAAGTAAAATTACTAGTGATTTTCTTCATTTGCAACTCGACACAAAATGTGATACATTAAAATTAATATAAGGTTAATAGGCTCGTTTGCTACGTCATGTGATGTCAATAAAAATAGTAAAAGTCATATTTTGGTCTCGGTATAGTCACAATTCAGTTACATTTTGGTCACGATGCGGTTTGAAAGTTTTAAGAGTAGAAAGGATTACTACATTATCGATCACAAAATGTTAGAAACTTTTAAATATGAAAATTAACATCTAACATTATAATTCATATACATGCTGGCTTATACATAAATATCAATCCTAAAATCGACAATTCCAGTCATCGTCATTATTCATGAACTAATGAGTATCAAATGTCCGACTTGTTTGTTGTGATCAGATTCTTTGCATACATTATCGATAACAAAATGTTAAAAACTATTAAATAGGAAACGCCTAACATTAAAATTCATATACATGCTGGCTTATACATAAATATCAATCCTAAAATCGACAATTCCAGTCATCGTCATTATTCATTAACTAATGAGTATCAAATGTCCGACTTGTTTGTTGTGATCAGATTCCTTGCATCAATATCCGGATTATGCAAATATGGAGTTTAGTTTTTACCCAACGCGAGACTTTTTTCAGAAATTCTTGTTATTTCCGCAAACTTCTTGTCGAGTGGGATTTCTCGGTATAAAGCGGATTTCCTGACCCCTTATCACTGTTGGCACGAGCAAGGATGCACCGATGCACCTCGATGTTTTCCATTTTCGTGGAAACCACAAAAACGCCCCTTTTAATGGACTGTGCGATTAATCTAGAACATGCAATGGTCTTCCGTAAATAAAAACAAAATGTTTTTTCTAGTCATATAAATCTTATGAGTCGACACTTCTTATGTTATTAACACACATGCAGAGACTGTTTTTAATGGTATTAATTCTGAAGTGGGTTTTTATTATGCCCCATATTGTATATTTTTTAGAGTAAATAATCGTTTTTGGCTGGTAAATTTATGAAATAATTTCAATGTTTATTTTTATTTTATTTATTTATTTATTTATTTTTTAAACAATATATGGTAGAGAAAGTATTGTTTTGGTATTAAAGTTTCGAAACAGGTTTTGCAATAGTTACATATTTTAGGATACCCTGAACCCGAAAATTACATTTTTAATAGTAAATGTGTGTGTCTTATCTGGGTGTTTGTATGGGTATCATGTGTGTGTGTTTGTGCCCCTTATCAGATAATTTCAAAAATAGATATTAGCAGGAAATTCAAATTCGGAATTCTAAACCTGTATAATATGGTGACGATACTCAAGGGGCTACATGGAGTTCGAAGGCTAAAAAAATTATGATTTCTCTCTCTCTCTCTCATACTGTTGAACATACTGTTAACCAAATTTGATGTAACTTTAGCATTAGAATAATTTTTAAGCTAATAAATATTCATTTTTCTCTGAAGAGTAAACTTTGAAAAAATTGAAAATTTTCAACAATTTTAGGAAAGAACACTTAATGAAAATTGGTGTTAAGGATGCATTAGAGATAGGTAACGACGCACATGCCTTGAAATGTTAAACTTAATCTCGATTTTTTCTTTCTGTATTAACTTTTCTTTTACTGGACTCTTTAAAAAAACATAATTAATAATTTGTAAACTATGAGCATCACCAGAATAATAAAAAATGTCTGTAAATAGTTTTATAATGAACATCTTATTCAATTTTCATGTCTGTATGCATATTTTTTAAAAAGCTATTCACATGCGAAAAAGAAAAAGAAGAAAAAATAAGAAACAGAAAAATGAATACAGGTAGAAAGATTTTGCTTGTAATCTAAAATATGGATGCGTGTGCATCTTCACCTATCTGTAAGGCATCCTTATTATTATCATTTTTCATTAAGTGTTCTTTCCAAAAATTCTTGAAATTTTTCATTTTTTCCAAAGTTTACTTTTGAGAGAAAAATGAATATTTATTAGCTTAAACTTATTCTCATGCTAAAGTTAAATAAAATTCGGTAAATAATATTATAACGAAAAGGCCATCCAAATTTTATATTTATATGTTTATTTGTTTAAATATTATGTGCAAAAGAAGAAAACATGTTAAATTAAAGCAACAGCTTTAATTTAATTTTGTCCACCAGTATAAATCGCAAAATTTAGTTGTAAGAAATAATACTATTGGGTTGTTCGATAAATAGTGTCATTTTTTAACATCTTCGCTTCTAAAAACTAAGGCTTCTTCGAACGTGTAATTTTTCAACTTACCGAAAGATGGAAAAAGGTCATCCAACAAAATGGTCAATATATCATTGATTAATGTTTGTTGTTAATATAAATAAATTCACTTTGAAAAACATGAAAAAAAAAAATATCATAATAATCGTACGCGCCTTATTTTTTCCCTGAGTCTTACACCAGAATTCTGAAACTATAAAATTCAGCTTAATCATATAGACTTATTTTATAACGGAAATCATTCTACAAAATTACTGGTATAAGACTCAGGGAAAAAATAATGCCCGTACGAACCCTGCTTTATCAAAAGCTAAAACCAATTTGTTAGTATAATAAACTATTTAATATCACATTAATATTAACTTTTAATAAAATAACTCTTTATAAATTAATTTTATGCAAATTGTTTATTCAATTACTTTTTAATTTACTATATTCAATTCATTAATTTTTATAAATGAAAAAAAAATGTATATGAACATGAAAAAAATACAACACCGAGCTTTATGCAAGCGACTAACAAAGATTCTTACATTCATTAAAATTTCCATAAAAAGTTCATTAACAAAGTAAAATCCATCTCTAAAAACACCTCGCTATTAAAAATACATTAATAGTGTCAAAATTCCATTTACTTAAAAAAATATTTATTTCAGATAATAATACTGGCGCGTGTTAATCTTTTGAAACATGTTAACACTTTCTCCGCATATTAAAACTCCTACGAATTTAGGACGGAATACTTTTAATGACGTTTTTTCCGCTGGGAGAGAAAGAAATAAAAGTTATTTAGTACTTTTTTTTTAATTTATTAACACTCAGAAAGTTGATTCAGGTTTTCTGAAGGCGCACACGTTAGGAGAAATAATTTACATCGAAAGAAAATTTTAACGTCTTCGGTTGCTGTTTCAGTTTTTATTTGATTTTGTATAACTGTAGGCTTTCACAAGAGTTCATTAAAAATGTAATTATAGAGATCAGAATTTTATGTCGGTAAAAGTATGTTATTTTGAAAAAAAAAAAAAAAAAAATTTTTTTAGTTTTTCTGT
Source organism: Salticus scenicus (assembly GCA_963930645.1). Taxonomy (NCBI): domain Eukaryota; kingdom Metazoa; phylum Arthropoda; class Arachnida; order Araneae; family Salticidae; genus Salticus; species Salticus scenicus. Next base: position 177,277,054 of record OZ005658.1, read on the forward strand.
AGTTTTCTCTTTGAATAGGAACAAAAGTTTTCAAAGTATTACGGAGCATAATTTTAATCTTTATTTAATCTTTGATTAAATATATGATACAAGCGTAAAGTTTTTAAAGGAAATTGCATGTTGAAAAAAGAGAGTATAAAGTTTGTCATTATTTTGAAATTCGTCATGGACTAGTTTCAAAGAATGAACTGTTAGTTTAAGGTTTTTATACTTTCTTTTAATAATACTAAAAGAAAAAATATAAGAATTTCGTAAAAAGAAAGCTTTTAGAAGTTTTCAACTTTCGCATAAATTTATGATTTTTTTTTTTTTTAATGACTATATTGTAACATATATAAAATCAATAATTTTGCAATGATTTTCTTTAATTAAATCAAATTAAAGCAAAACGAATATCGTTAGCATAGATGTAATAGGTTAATTTTGAGATTTTCTCTGAAACTTTTGAGCTATTTCTCAAATGATTTTAAAATTTATTATTGATATCATTTATAATTTTCTGTACATTTACCCTTTTATGATCGAACTGTAATTTCTATTTCAAAAAATCCAGTCATCTTTCTATTACATCTGATAATTTTTTCAAGTCAGTATTCATGATATTTAACTCTTAAATGAATTTTTAATTCCATGTTCCATTTATGGAACATTGGCGTGTAAAAGTTTAAGTAACTTTCTACTGTAAAAATCATAAAGAAACTGACATGTATTGTTAATATTCTAAAATAATGTTTTGTATAGAATATGATAAGATTAACTATCAGATTTACAGGGCTACACAAAAATATTCAGATACATTAAGGGCTGCAATTATAATCTAACGGTTGGATTTTCTTTTGCGTTACGCCTTTTTAATATTTTCCAACAATGTCTAAGAGTGATTTTAAATTCATTTAGTCTATTTGTATACTTTTCAGTCCTTCTGTCTGTCTGATAACGTAGGTAAAAGAACACTGAAATTTATACGATATAACAAGTGCGTACAGTTGGAAAATGTTAATAATCACTGCGTATTGCATGATTTTTGTTCTTGTTTAACAAGTTTCTAGTTCAAAAAGTATTTTCAATCCGAGTTAAATATTCAATTTTTTCAAAATTCTTGTTTTAAACATGCAGAAAACGTAAATCCAGCATTTCAAGTAAATTTTGAAAAATAAATTTTCAACATTTTAGTTCTCCCTTTGCTTACTTTTTCGTTCCATCATGTCTTTGTTGCTTTATAAAACATCTTTGGGTAACAGATCAGACTGGAAAAAAAAATCTCGTAAATTGTAATCTCCAGGGCAAACGCAACTTTTGCATTCTTTACCCTTTACATTGGATGAAGGAATGAGAGAATAGCCAAAACAAAAGGTTATTTGTATAAAAAGCCCTTATTCTTGTATAAGTTTATAAATATCGTAGTAGTAAATAAAAAAGAAAGAATTAAAATGTAAAATAATAAAAATGAGTGACTTGAATTTCTCGATTATCATATCAGAGGTCGAATTCAGAAAAATTATAACAGAAAATTATTTGACATAAAATCTGGCATTTCATTTAAGTGATTAATATTTCTAATTTTCTATAAGATAAATTTAATTTAAAGATAAATATAAACATCACCTATATCTTCATCATCATCATTGTCATCATCATCACTATTATCATTACTGTTATTATCTAAATCTTTTTTTTTTTTTTTTTTTTTTTTGTAATAGTAGTAGTAGTAGTAGCAGCAGTGTTATATTGGTTTAAAAAATCAAAATTTTGCGAATTTTCGTATGTAAAATAATATAACACAATTAAAGTACGCTCAATCAAAGTATTAATAATAATTTTTTTAAAAATGTTTAATCTGATAAAGCAACTTTGACCCAATGCAAAATTTCGAAATAACTCAAGTAATGTTTTATTTTTCCGAAACCAGTCGGTAATTTAGAAAAGTATTTTTAATCTAAGTTTAAATCAAATTGTTTTCAGCCTTTCTACTTTAAACGTGCAAAAGAAAGAAATTCAAAATCTCAAGAATATTCCAAAATATACATTTTCAACTTTCTTAGGTAAACTGTTGAATGTTCCTATTTCTTTTATTCTTTTCCCACGATCTCTTTGTTTCTTTACAAAACACATCTTGGATAACAATTCTGACTAGATCTCGAATAAAACTTTATACCAGGAAAAAAAAAATCTCGTAAATTCTAATCTCTAAGGCAAACGAAGCTTTTGCATTTTTTACCCTTTATATCGACTGAGGGAATGAAAGAACAGCCAAAAAGTTATTTGTATGAAAAGGCCCTTATTCTTGTCTACTTTTATAAATAACAAAGTAGTGAATATATATATATATATATATAGGGTAGATGCTCCAGTGTTTGGCATGCTCTAGTAATTGACATCTGACCCAAAATAATTAATAAAAAGAAAAATCATAAAATCATATATTTTACATATAAGAATTTTAACATTTTATGTCAAACACTGGAGCATAGGGTGCTAATAACTGGTAAAATGTTGGTGGTAAAATGGTAAAGCGTTTGACTAGCAGTGTCAAACACTGGAACACAGGGGGCTAATTGCTGATAAAATGAAAAACTGGCAGTGTCAATTACTGGAACATTGAGTGGGTGTCAAATAAAAATTCATAAAAAAAATAATTGTTGTCAAATGTATATATTTTAACATATATGTGGTTCTGAATGCCTTTCATGCCATATGTTACTAACTTAAGATTTCTAAAAATATTTTCTGATGCCTAGAGCATTAAAAACATCAGACATTGCTCTATAAGTGTCAATTACTGGTGCACTTACCCTATATAATGAAAATTTGAAAGAATAAAAATAAGTGACTTGAATTTATAGGTTCATCACATCAGAGGTCGGATTCAGAAAAATTGTAACAGAAAAAAATTTAACAAAATTTGACATTTCATTTAAATGATAATATTTCTAATTTTCAGTAAGAAAAATTTAATGTAAATACAAAGGTAAATATCTTCTCTTCTTTCACTATTTCTTTTTTCAATCGAGTGTTTTCTTTTTCTTCTTCTTCTTTTCTTCTTCGTTTATTTTCAATATTTTTTCTTCTTATAGTAGCAGTAATAGTAGTGTTATATTACTTAAAAAACACCACAATTTTGAGAACTTTCACAAGTAAAATAATCCAACACGATCAAAGTATACACAATCAGAGTCTTAATAAAAAATTTTGTTTAGTCTGATAAAGCAATTTTATTCGATACAAAATTTCGAATTAACTCAAGTAATATTTTTCTTAAACGAGTCGCTAATTTAAAAAAGTATTTTACAGTTTAAATTAAAGTGTTTTCAACCTTCCTGCTTTCAACATACAAAGAAAAGAAATCCAGAATCTCAAGAATATTCCAAAATATACACTTTCAACTTTCTTAAATAAACTGTTGAATGTTCATGTTGTTAATGTCTTATAGTTAATGTTTTCTTTTCCGACGATCTCTTTGTTTCTTTACAAAACGTCAGCTCTGACTAGATTTCGTATAGAACTTTGTATCAGGAAAAGAAAAAAAAAGAAAAAAATTCTAATCTTAAAAGCAAACGTAGCTTTTGCATTATTTAACTTTTTTATTAGCTGAGGGAATGAGAGAATAGTCAAATGGTTATTTGTAAAGTCGGTAACAAAAGTGTCCGAACACTAGCGAAAATTCCTATATAAAAAAAAGTACGCTTAATACAGTCTTTTTTTAATAAATCCTTGTCGAATCCTGTTCTTAGACTGACAAGGAACAGGATTCGACAAGGATTTATTTAACAAAACAGTATTAAGTGTACTTTTTTTATATAGGAATTTTTGCTAGTGTTCGGACACTTTTGTTACCGACTGTATGTAAGACCCCCTATTCTTGTTTACATTCCTAAATATCATAAGTACTCCATTAAAAAAAAAAAAAATGTCAGGAAGGCATTGCTGGATTTATTTGATATATTAATCCTATCAGAGAAAAGATTCACAGACATTTTAATCGAAAATTCTTCGATATAAACTTTGGCATTTCATTTAATGATAATATTCCCATTAACAGAAACAGCATAGCATGGCAGCAAGCGCTGCAAGTTGGGTAGGCTGTTTAAAACTCCGCAGATTAATTTAATATCTTAAAAAGAAATGCCGCACTTGAACAGCGTCATATATTTTACATTACGTCTGTAAATTACAGTACTTGTACATTCTTGATTTATTTTCTCAAATTTTGTACATTTTATGAATTGCTAATACTTCTTGAGATATGAAACTTGGTCCAGCATACCTGGATCACAAACAAGTCTTGTTTTGCTGCAGATATATACAGTAAATTCTGCTACTGGGATAACATTTTTAATTTTTAGTATAAAAAATTAATTTAAACACAAATAAAAACATTTATTCTCTCAGTTTTTTTTTCAGTAAATCTAATTTCATCGTTTATTTTTTTACTCTTAATATGTAAGTCAAAAAACACTACGATTTTGGGGAGTTTTCTGTGTAAAACTATATGACTGTTTAACCAGGCTGAGCCCCCTTGAGCTGTCCTATCTAACCTAAGTTGCCAGTTTAAAATTTATTTTCAATCAAAGTTTAAACTTAAGCATTTTCTAGCTTCTTGTTTTTTTTTTTTTTTTTTTTTTTTTAACATTTCAAATAAATTTTAAAAAGTCAATTTCACATATTCTTAAACTGTTAATGTTTTCAATTCTTTTCATTTCTGAATCTCGTATCGAATTTTATATGAGGAGAAAAAAAAATATATCTCGTAAATTATAATATTTCCAAAGTAAGCTAAACTTTTGCATTCTTTATCTTTCTTTTATATTGACACAGGGAATGAGAGAACAATGAAAAGGCTATTTGTATGAAAGGTCCCCTATTCGTGTTTACTTTTATAAGTAACGGGGTGCTGGTTCAAAGACTAAAAAATTGCAAAGAAAAAATACTATTAACTTAAATTGACATATTTATAACATCAGATATAGAATTCAGAAAAATTTGCAATTGAAAATTATTCGATATAAATGTTTCATTTTCGAGATGGAAAGAAAACTAATTTGAAATGAAAACATTTTTTATTCTTTCAATATTTTTTTTCTAAATATTATTTTAAATGTATTTCTTCAAAATTTCGCCCCTTTTTCAGTTTATTATATAATTTGGAAAACAATACAATTTTGGTGATTTTAACACACATTTTGTCTTAATAATTAATCTGATTCATCCACCTTGACCCGGTGCAAGAATTCGATCTAACTCAAGTGATATTTTCCTTAACAAATATCAGCTTAAAAAATATTTTTAATGTAAGTTTAAATTTAAGTGTTTTCAATATTCCTGTTTTAGCATGTAAAAGAAAGAAATGCGATAATTAAAATAAATTTTGAAAAATACATCTGCAACATTTTTAGACAAACTGTTGAATCTTCTTATTTCTCCTGATGTTTCCCTTTTCCGTTTCACAATTTCTTTGTTTCTTTATATAACATCTTGGCTAACAGCTCTGACTAGATCTCGTATAGAACTTTTATATCAGACGGAAAAAGAAAATCCCGTAAATTTTAATCTCCAGGACAAGCGAAGCTTTTGCCTCTTTATATTGGCTGAGGAAATGAGAGAACAGCCAAAAGTTATTTGTATGGAAGGCCTCTAATTTTTACTTACTTATATATGGTAGTAAATAAAAGATTAAAGAACTAAAAGTTAAAAGAAGTGATTTGAGTTTATAGATTTGTCACATGAGATATTTATAGGATTCAGAGAAATTACAACTGAAAAATTATTCGAAATAAATTTTTAGCATATCATCTTACTTTGAATATTTATAACTTTTGTGATGAAATATTTAATTTAAATAAAAAAGTAAATAATTTCAGTTTTTTCAGAAATATTATTATCATTTCTATTATATTTTAAATCTAATTTTCATTTTTTCATCTTTTGTGTGTGTGTGTGTGTGTGTTAGCTGTGTTATATAAGTTAGAATATAACACAGTTTTGCTGAATTTTTATGTAAAATTATATAACACGATCAAAGGACACAACGATTAAACTCAACTCTCCTGAAGAAAGCGCTTACTTTAAAAAGTGTTTTCAGTCAAAGATTAAATCTAAGTGTTTTCAATTGTCTTGTTTTTAAACATGCAAATACCCCCCCCCCCCAAAAAAAAAAAAAAAAAAAAAAAACAGGTAAATTCAGGAAAATGCATTTTCAACCTTCTTAGATAACCTGTGATTTTTTTATTTTTTATTTTTTTCTTGTTCTTTTCTTTTCCTTTACACAATCTTTTTGTTTCTTTATAAAATAGAGCTGAATAGGTCTCATACAGAACTTTATAACAGAAAAAAAAATATTTTCATAAATTCTAATTTACTGGGTAAACAAATATTTTGTAGTCTTCATCCTTTACATTGGCTTAGAGAATAGAGAACTACCGAAAGATTATTTGTAAGAATGGATTCCTATACTTGTTAATTTTTATAAATAATTTCATACTGAATAATAGTATGAAAAAATAAAGAATTGTAAAAAATATATGTATATAAATAAATAAATAACAAATAATAATGTGTTGAATTATAAGTAATAATAATAATTGTAAGTAATTTAGAGAAATTATATTTGAATGATCTTTGATTTAATTTTCTTAATCTTATTATAATCTTATTTAATAATCTTAATTTTCGAGATGAAAAAATCAATGTAAATGCAAATACCTGTAAACATCACGTAAACAAAGTTTATTCTTTAAGCATCCCCTCCCTATCTCCTTAAACTGTTTTATTTATTTATTTATTCATTTATTTTTTTCATAAATTGCAATTTAATTTTTTTGTTGGTACTGTTATATAATTCAGAAAATGGTACAGTTTTGCAGATCCCTTCCATGCAAAGTTATATAACACGTTAAAATTATTGTTCTTTGTAAAAATGATTGTTTAACCTGATTGGGCCACCTTGACACGATTCAGGATCTCCATCAAACTTAAGTAATACTTTCTTAAAGATATCGCTAATTGAAAAGGTATTTTCAATCTAATTTCAAACTTATTTACTTTTTACTTTCCGAACACTATAGTGAGGAAAGTATTGTAATCATGTCAAAAATCCGAATTTGAGATTTTGATGTTTCTATACGTTTCGAGATCCCCCGAGTCCGTTTTCACTATTTTTACGATGATGTGTGTATGTATGTGTGTATATATGTCTGTGAGTGAACGCGCTAGCGTCTAAACGCTTTGTTCGAATAAGTTGAAAGTTGGTACATATATGTTGTAAGTCACCATAGTACGAACCCTATTGATTTTGGTGAATCTAGCACTTATAGTTTTTTTTACAGGGACACCAGGAATAATTCTTTATCATTATGGCCTATGGGGCCAAATTTTTAAAAGTGTGATAGCGTCTAAAAGCTTTGTTAATCTGAGCAAAAAAATTTTACGCATGTTATAGGTCACAGTTGCACGAACTGTATAGATTTTGGTGAATTTAGCACTTACAGTTTTTTTACAGGGGCACAAAGAAAAATTCTTTATCATTATGGCCTATGGAACCAAATTTTTAAAATTGTGATAGCCTCTAAACGCCTTATTAATCTTTAAAGAAAAAAATGTACACGTGTTATAGGTCACAGTTGCACCAACTGTATAGATTTTAGTGAATTTAGCACTTACAGTGTTTTTACAGGGACACAAAGAAAAATTCTTTATCATTATGGCCTATGGGACCAAATTTTTAAAAGTGCGATAGCATCTAAACGCCTTATTTAATTGAGCTGAAAATTTATGTGAATATTATAAATCACTGTTGCACTAACTATAAGCATTTTGATGAATATAGCATTTATAGGTTTTTACAGGGACAAAACGAAAAATTATTTATCATTATGATCTATGGGCTCAAAGTTCAGTAGCGTAAAATAAAACATCGTGTAATATATGGAGAAAAATACTCAAACACTCTGTTGTGGTTTTCTCTCTTTTGTTTGTTTAACAAGTCCTCTTCCTTTACTTTATCTACAAAACTGTTAATTACTCAATGTTCGGAAAGTCGAGTGGAGTCACTTCAGATTTTTTTACTTTTTTACTTCAGAAAGAAAGCAATGAGAAAGCATGCAACAGAAAGAAAGATGACATTTCAAGTAAATTCGAAAAAATACACTTTCAACTTTCTTAAATAAACTGTTGAATGTTCCTTAGTCCTTTTCTTTCCACCATCTCTTTGTTTCTCTACAAAACATCCTACGTAACAGCTTTGACTAGATTTTGTACGGACCTTTATACCAGGAGAAAAAAAATCTCGTAAATTGTAATCTCCAGGGCAAACGAAGCCTTTGCATTCTTTATCCTTTTTATATTGGCTGAGGGAATGAGAGAACAGCCAAAAGGTTATTTGTATGAAAGATCCCTTATTCTTGTTTACTTTTTGTAAATAACATGGTAGTGAATAAAGGAATAAAGAATTAAAAAGCGTGAAAATAATTACTTTGATTGATATAGTATTTATAGTATCAGACATACAATTTAGAGAATTATTCAACATCAGACATAGAATTATTCGACATAAATTTTTTACAGTTAATTATTTTTATTTTTTAATGTTTCCTGCAAATTATTTCAATTTTTTTTTTCTTCCCATTTAGTAATATTATAGTTTAAGAATATATTCTAAGCATATTCGAGTATTAGTTCGCGGTTTCATTAAAAAGTTGATTTTTCCAAAAATATTTTTACTCGAATACTGAAATTTGATGCTAAGTTTTAGCACTTAAAAATATTTTTTAAAAAGTTAACCGATCAATGAATCTAGAAAGTAATACCCAAACATGTTTAGTTAAACTCTAATAGTGTAAAATCGAATGAGAAAATTAAAAATTTGTTAGCAGTTAGTGTTTTGGAAAATTTTAAAAAATTTGAACTTGAACATTTAAAATTTTAACTTAGTAATTTTAAATAGTTTTAGAGAAATTTTATGATACAGTCGGTAACAAACGTGTCCGAGCATTAGCAAAAATTCCTATGAAAAAAAAGTACACTTCATACGGTTTTGTTAAATAAATCCTTATCGAATCATATTCTTACACTGACTAAGAACAGAATTCGACAAGGATTTATTTAACAAAACCGTATGAAGTGTACTTTTTCTACATAGGAATTTTTGCTAGTGTTCGGACACTTTTGTTACCGACTGTACTTAATATTGATATATTTCAAGTTGTATGTACTTAAACGTTGCAATTCTAAAACAGTAATTTTCGAAAAGATTATAACGTTCATTATCTTCTTAACCCTTTAACGTTCATTGGTTTCGCCACAAAACCAAATATTACACTTTTTTTTTTCGCAGTAATTTTTCAGTATTTTTACCAAGTGTTAATAGAATATTTAACTCTTATTCATTCTCTTTGCACTACAGTAAAATCCAAAAAAATGCTAAGCCAAATATAGAAGTCATTTTAATTTTCTAAAATTGTACCAATTTTAAAAATAAAGAAAAAATATTTATTTTAAATAATAGCACATGAACTTACTATAATCCTTCTCAGTCATAAAATGCAACTTTCAATTTTTTATATAAATAAACAGAAATGTCGGAAAAGGTATGTAAAATGTTTGGTTTCTGAGAGAAACCAAACTCCAGTAAAGGTCGAATTTCGCAAAACTTAAGATAAGACTAGAAAATGAGCATTTCCTGGATTTTCTGCAATTTCTTAAAATATCATTTTCTGGAATTATATGAATATATATATGTATAAAAGTATGTATGTGGGTATATATCTTTATATAATTTTTTTCTTTTTAAACAAATTATATGTACTAAACATTTTGCAATTATGAATATAAAGGTTTTTTTTTTTTTTTCTAGTAAAACAATTAGTAAGTATAGGTAATTTTATATATAAATACGTAAATTTGTAAATAAAGTAGCAACAATGTTTGGCTAGGCGCCTGGTACTATCGCTGTCACAATGCTTACACCACACTTGCTTCTTTTCTGAATCAATCATTATTTGAATTTCTTAATAAGTAAGTCAAAATGTAAATGTTTTAGATTTCTAAAGTATCTGATTTATTCTCTGCAACTTTTATATTAGTTTGTTTAAGAAGAAAAAATAGCCCGTGACTGTTCATTGGTTTCACTATGAAACCATAATTTTCTGGAAAATAAAAAATGCTAATTTTTTTACATTTGTATATTTATGATCAGTGATGCGTCTAAAAGTCTTTTTTTTTAAAATTAATTTCACAATTTTATAAAGGAAATATGTAGTGAACTTTAAAGGGTTAAACATCATTTGTCCAAAAATACGGATTATCGATGAAAAAATAAGTACTGACGCTCACACACAAATAAATAAATAAAACAAAATAAAAAATTCTGTCAAAGACAGAATTTAGTTTAGTACAGAGGACTATTAATTTCAAATCTCATTTTTTTTTTTTACCGTAAAATTAGGCCACGTACTTTTTAAAGTGACTGAAATGAATTAAAATGAAGTGTTGTCACCTAAATTTCATAATTTAGTTAATTTTAAAAAATCTAATTGTCGTATCGAAAAACTGTTGGCACCCGTCGATTCAGAAAAATAGCTCCTTTCATTAGGTACCGAATTTGTAACGATATGACTGATATTTCTATTTTATTTTGGTGTTACACAAAACTGGTCTACAAAAACTCCAGATTGAAACTAATATAGTAATCCATCCTTAAAAATAAAAAAAAAATAAAATAAATAAATAAATAAGCCTTTTAGTGTTTTGTAAATGCTGCTAAATTATCTTTATTGTTATTTCCTGAAAAAACTAGAATATGTTTAAGTAAATGAAATTATTCTTTTAAATCATTAAGCTTTATTTTATATAGAGATCATTTGTCCAAGACTATGAGTTATCAGTGATGTAATAATTAAAGATATAAAAGAAACTAAACACTTAAAGCAATTCTGAAAAGTTGTTTTCCATTGTCTAAAAAGAAATGTTGGATGATCTTGCTTTTTATTATTTCCTAGAAACGAGACATTTAAATATATAAAATCATAGATCTTTAGTATTATAAAGTTTTCATAATCTTTCATACATCTTTACTTTATTGAAAGATCATTTGGTCAAAAATATATATTATTCCCAGTAGCAGAATTTTTTTGTATCTGCAACAAACGAAAATTTATCTGTTATTCAGTTTTGTCAGACTTGGGAACTTTTTTATTCAACTGCCATCGATAATTTTGAGAAATGATATTTGATATACATAATCGACGATTATTCTTCGAAGAGATTAGGATATCGTTATAATTAAAATTGAATAGTGGATATTGAATAAAAAAAGTCCCCAAATCTGGCAACACTGCTGTGGTTCAGGAATTCTGGGAAAAATTGGTAACGTAAGAAATATTAGCAATTTATCAGTCTAGTCTTCAGCTCGCTTGTGATGGGTTTTGAGTCACGGTTCAGGCAGGGATATTCGTAAATCTACTTTACGCCATATGCCACCGTCTAAAGATCCCTAATATACAAAAAGCTGTCGCATAAGTGACAATCCAGACCCTACCCTGTGAAAACGAAGACATAGTAAAATAAATTATTAATACGCATCCTTAGAGTTGAATTTAATCGCGTCTTCAAAAATATCTACTATATGAAAAGAAATCTGTACTGACAAGTATAAAGGATTTAAGTCCAAAAATGTCGATTTTGAGTTAAGTACATAGTCGTACATGAGTTAAGTACAAAAAAATTCTCTATCGATTGGTGTAATAAAGGATTTAAATCCATGTCATTTAGTCTTTGAGAAAATTCATTAGTAAAAAAAGATTCAAGTCAGAAATTTAGCATTAATCTTTAGTATAAAATATTTAATTCATTTTTTCCCCTTTATTAAATGAAGATTGACAATCACTGAATGGTATAAAGCGTATAAATCAACCTAATCCCTTTTTCCTAATCGATTCTTCTGATTAGTTTTTAGTTAGTTTAACTTCATTTTTCATCTCCTGAAAAATCAAGAATATGGACTTAAATCCTTTATACTTATCAGTACAGAAATGGTTTCAAAATATTTAAAAAATAAAATATAATTTATCTTCCTCTGCCTTATGTTGGAGAGATGAGATTGCCAAGTTTGGAGAAGCAGAATGGGGAAGAATTCCAGAACACAGGACAGATTGGAACTACCCAGGAGTGGCCTTCATCCTGCAGTGGATTAATAAAAGATTTAATTTATGATGGTGATGATGGTGATATATATTTAAACTGCCTACACGTAGTTAAATGATCTTAAATGATATTTCTTCTTTAAAATAGGAACATTTTAAGTAAAGGAGTTGAGTTGAGTGAACTTAAAATTACAATAAAGCTATGTCAATGATAATTGGTAATGATCTGTGATTCACCTTTACGAGTGGTCGTCCGGCGGCATGCCACCACAATTCTGATCTTCCGCGGAGTTGATGGCTTCCTTGCTTTGATAGCTCCAGATATATTATTATTATTATTTGAAACATGAAGGACATTGCAGTCACCACGAATTTACATACATCAGTCACCATTAGTGTAAACGAGGGTTTGGGGCTAGCTAAAATATAAAACCTGCATTCTCCTGATTATGAGCTCTGTGCTCTGCCATTTAGGCTACCGTAGACCTTTAAGTAGAGGAAATTGTTTTCATATATGATTAAGCTTTATTTTATGTCTAGAAAAAAATTTTGTGTTATCAATGAAGAAATGGTTAAATATACAAAACAATTTAAGCATTAACAAAATTAAAAAAAAAAAAAAAAAAAAAAAAAAACAGTACTGCATTATTCTACATTTACTGAATCATCCTGGTTAATATTTCCAAGAAAAATTGGGGCATTTTAAGTAAATGAAATTATTCTCATATTTCTTTAAGCTACTGTATTTAAGTTACAGATCACTTCTCCAAATTTAGCTGTTGTAATTATCAATGAAAAGATGGCTGAAGACACGAATAAATTAATCTTCTACTGCCCTTATATACACTGTTTAATGCTCTTGTTTTCTATTTTATTCGTCCCATTCTTTATTCCTCTACAAAAGAGCTTGGGTTACTGCTCTGTCTGGATTTTGGATAGAATCTTATTTAATGGGAAAGATTCTCCTAAATTCTAATCTTCTGGACAAACCAGATTTTTTGGCTTTCTTCACTTTTTTGTACAAACTCGTGGGATGAGGCGAGTATATCCAAGAGTAATTGTATGAAAGCTCTTTATGTATGTTTAACTCTTATAAATTACACGATATTGAATAAAAGAAGAAGAAAGGAAAGGGTTTTACAAAATTTCTGTTTTGATTTAATAATTTTATGCTAGATAACACTAAAAAAATTCCAGAAAAATCCCAGTTAAATGTTTATTTATGTTTATTTAAGAATTTTGCGTTTTATTGATATGTTTTAAAGAAATTCGGTTCTAAAGAAACATATAAATTAAATTAAAACATTATCTATATTCGTTTTTTTATTTATTATTATATTACTTCTAAGGTATGCGTTCCCTTGAGAACAAGAGGGTATTTATTTGCTTTATAGAATAGGTAGTATGATTATTATACACAAATAATGACTATAATGGTTTAACTTAACGTAGTAGTGCCTTACAAGTTGCAAAATTTAATTGGTTAAGGGAATTGGTATAAACACCGATTTTCTACTTATCTAAAGCATTTACTATTAGTTAAAAAATGTTTTGTTCAAGAGACTCGGAAAAAATGGTAAAATTAACAAAATTTTTGATAATAAATAAATAAACAAATCCTTCATTAAAGCTATTTAATGTGATTAATTATTATTATTATTTATTATTATTATTATTTTACCTACATTATTGCCGAAACTTCATTGGATGCCTCCCTGTTGAGACTCAAAAAGATTTTGGGTTCCGTCTGTGTGTTTATTTGTCTGTCTGTCGCGCGATAGCGGCCGGAAAAATCACGCTATATTGACTTAAAATTTTGTACAAATGTTCATGAACCCCACGGAATCAGATATATAATTTTGGGTGTGCATTCCATCTGTAGTTCGTGTACAGGGATACGCCAAAGTTTTTCTTATCATTACGACCTATGGAAAGAATTTGTAGGTACCGTGATAGCGGCCGCAAAAATCACGCTATTCACTTGCAATTTGGTACATATGTTCATGAGCCCAACAGAATTAGCTGTATAGTTTTAGGTGTGTATTCCATTTGTAGTTCGTGTACAGGGACACAGAAAACTTAGGCTTCCTAATTAATGTACAGGACCTTACAAAAATGCTCTAAGAATGTCACGTAACCATACAAACTATGTCAAATTTGGAACAATTATTAATGAAAAATGTAGAATAAGCTGAATAATTTTTACTGGTGTACACAATGTTTTTGATTCATTTACAGGGACGAAGAAAAGAATTTCGTGACATTAGAGCCTATGAACAATTTTTTATTTAAGCGCATTTTAATGTGTTTATGCTCCATTGAACAGAATGGAATTAACATGCATTGTAAAGATGCTTAAAAGCATGTTTACTCTTAAAAAAGGTTACGTATAGACTAAATAATTTATTTGTGGGACCACACAAAAGAATTCCGATGACGATCCTCCAAATGATGTGAAATTAGTTTGAAAAATTAATGAGTTACACTTAATTAGGTGTATTATTGGCGTATATAATAACTGTGGCTACTTTTCCGGGATACATAAAAGAATTTCGTACTATTACGGTCTATAGTCGGTATTTCTTAAAAGAGTATTTTAACATAGTTACACCCCATTAAATATAATGGAATTTTATTAGAATTTTAAAAGCATGTTTTTCGGTGGAAAAGTGTGGGCATAGAATTGATAATTAGTCTATAGTGTTACACAAAATAATTCCAATATGCTATATAATCTTTTTGCATGAAATTTGGTACAAATATCTATGAATTTCAGGGAAATAATACAAGACGTCAATTATCAAGAATACATATATATATGATATACAGGTAGGTATAGAAAGAGAGATACAGCGGGGTGTTGAAGGGAGCGGCAGCCCCCCTCAGGAACGTATCTGTTTGCGTAGCAAGTCAATCGAATCAATATATATATATATTAAAATAAGAAATAAATAAAAATGACATGTTGAATAATGTGTGATGCAAATAGGTCGTTGAGGCTCCTGATCTGCAGATCCACTAGTTATTATTTACCTACATTTGTTTCTATATAAAACAACGTTCGTTAACTACTACTACAAGTTCTTATATAAAACATTATTTCATATGTAAAAAAAAAAAAAAAAAAACACGTAAACTTTAATTTCTAGAGAAAATTAATGGTTTCTTTCTTCACGTTTTTTATTGACTTAAAGAGTAAATGGACAACTAGGGCATAAAAGTCCCTGTCCTTGTTATTTTTTCTCGTAAAAAACATCCTAGTAAATAAAATAAATAAATAAATCTTTTATTCAATTGTTGATTTGTAAGAGCTAAATGAAATAACAATCGAAACAGCAAACTGTTATAGAAGTTTACATTTTATTGAAATTTTATACATTATTTTATAAATATATTTTAATAATGTATAATGTAACATTGATTGAAGAATTAAAGAAAACAGTCGATCAATTCCCAAAATTATAAATAGAGATATCCATTATATGTTATACAACTTCTATGGTGTTATACTACTTCTCTAATATGTAAATCGTCTGTATTATCATAAAAGATAATTTTTTTAAATAATAATTTTAATAAATTATTCTTAAAGAAACAGAATTATTTTTTAATAACCGAATTAAATTCTATATAAATATAGGTGCATTAATGAAACGGGGGTTTCAGGGGGATGGTAGCCCCCATCACACAGAACTAATTATCATATAAATCTCTTCCGAAGCCTAATTTGAATTGTTTAACATAGGTTTACATAACAGTACTCGTTATCTTACCTCTTAATCTCCAACCTGTAGTTATATAATATTAAATTTCATGGTAAGAGAAAGTCGTGTGAGTGACACACCAGATTATTTTTTTATCTAAATAGCAAATGAAATTTTTACTCTTTAACTATGTTTCAAAGAATTTTTTAAACATCCGAAAATGTTTCAGTGAAAGGTTCAGTTTTGTTCAGTGTAATATTGTGATGAATTTATAAAAAAAGTTGTACACTGCACTTTTCTCACTTTTTAAGTTTTTACTAAAAGCATTTAGGAAAGGGATAGTTAAAACAAGTACCTAATTGATATTTAAAATTTCTCCTTAATGCTTAATTGCCTTTTTAATTTTAAATGGGTTGAAATGAGAGGATTTCACGTCGCACTGTAGCTGCTACTTAATGGCTAATTGTATTTTAAATGGGATTTCAGTTTACTCTCTGTTATTTAAATTTTTAGTGTTTTTGAAAACATTTGGACATTGAAAAAACACATTTGTTTTGTGGCTCAAATATAAATTTCTTCTGGAAAAGAAAGAGAGAGATAGAGTTTTTTAAAATAGTGTTTTAAGTTAGTGCACTAAAAATATTAAAATATATTTCCGAGAATTGATATTTTTAATTTTTTTTATATAAAAAGTATTATTGGATTCGTGAAAGTTTAGCTAGTTTTCGATGGATTTATATATTTTGAGATGTCCTTAATGAGATTTACAAGGAAACATTGAAAAGATGTCATCTTCAAAAAGTATTGAAAAAAATATATGTGATTCTACTCTTCATAAAACACAAGAAAATGAAAAAATTATCGGCTGAAATTATTTACAGCGACCACAAAAAATTATCAAAATTAAGCATATTTGGCGATTTAGCGCTGTTAAGCGATACGTTTGCTAGAACCGAGATTGCCGTGTACGAACAGAATAATGTTTTGTCTTTCCGCCAAGTACTCAAAATCAATCGCCTAGCAGTGTGAAATCGCCAAATATGCTTAATTTTGATAATTTTTTGTGGTCGCTGTAATTAATTTCAGCCGATAATTTTTTCATTGTCAGGTGTTTTATGAAGAGTAGAATCACATATATTTTTTTTTTTTCAATACTTTTTGAAGATGACACCTTTTGAATGTTTCCTTGTTAGCCATATTTAGAAAATACCTGTCTATATGCGTGTGTATAAAAAAAAAACTCTGGATCTGTAACTCACAATCCTATGGACTAAATTTAATCGAACTTGATATGTACTTGGATATTGACTCAGATTGGTACTGATAACATTTTAGGTCCAATCTCTCAACAGATTCAGCTACTGTAAAACCACATATCCTAAAACTAGCAGTGAGGACGCGTCCAAAATGTTGGAGGGATGCCAGCTTGACCTACAGTTTGAAATTTGGAAAACATCCAATAATTCCGCGCTCTGCTATTGCTCATTTTCTATGAGTCAGATGACTCTCACCCCTATTTTAGCATTGGACTCGTTGAGTTAGCACTTGGGCAGATGCTTCCATGGTTTCATGAAATGTGGTCGAAGAATATAAGTTCTTCACATACAAATTTTACACATTTCGTATAACGGTGATTTATAACATACCTACCAGGGGTCGATTCAAGCAGAAATTGGGACCCTTTCACAAAATTCAAATCTCTAAAATGGGCCCCTTCACAAAATTCAAATTCAGGAAATGGGTCCCTTCACAAAATTCAAATTCAGAAAATGGGTCCCTTCACAAAATTCAGATGTATAAAAACAGCCCTTTCACATTTCTTTTCTTTTCTTTTCTTTTCTTTTTTTTTTTTTTAAATAATACTTTTGTAAAAATTTTCCATGTTTACAGTATTATTTTTAATGAGTATCTGTACTTGTTTAATAAAATGCTATTAACTTGATATTAAACATCACATAGAGTAACTGCTAAAATGAAAGGTTTCTAGCGACAATTCTTTTTTTCACAAAAATGTTTTGATTTTCACAAAAATAAATAAAAATTTCACAAAAATAATTTGTTTTTCATAAAAATGGTCCTCAAAAATTAAAACCTGGATCAACCCCTGCCTACCTAACTTTCAGCTCATTCGAAGAAAGCATTTAGATGTTACTCTCACGTATACATACATACATACATACATACATCACCGAAAAAAAATAGCAAAAATATACTCATCATACCTCAAAAATACAGATACACAAAAATCTCGTAGTCGAATTTTTTCATGATTAAAAACTATAATAATTATAATAATAAAATCAGTATGAATGTTATCAGTATAGACCTTAGGAACAAGCTAAAAATGAAATTAAAATCTGGAGTGACTCCACTCGGTTTTGAGAACATTAATTAATTGACAGTTGTTTAAATAAATTTAAATAAAAGAAGTTCTTAAATACGAAAAAGGGAAAAACATGATGGGATGTTGGGGAATATTTTTTCCTGGGTTGTACGTCAATTAATGGATTCTAATGTGCCTATATTCTTTCGTGCGTCTCTGTAAAACAACTATAAATGGTAAGCTCACAATATGAAATATTTATTCATATATATACTTTTTTTTTTTTTTTCTTTTAATGTTTAAAAAATTTTAACGTTACTAAAGGGAACTTTAAATAGATTGATTCCATAGACTGCAATGTATAAAATTTTTATTTCGTTGACAGATTTTATATATATATATATATATATATGACTATTCCACTTGAAATAATTCGAAATAATTCCGTAATGATAAATAATTTAGTTTTGTGTCCTTGTCAGATAACAAATAATACGTTCATCAAAATCTATACGAATCGTGCAACGGTGACTCATAACCTACCTACGAATTTCTAGATCAATCGAATAAAGTGATTAGGCGTTATCGCACTTGAAGTAATTTGAGTCTATGTGCCATAACGATAACGAATTTTTATTGTGTTCCTGAAAATGAAATACAAGTTCTACACACATCAAAATTTATAAATTTCGTGCGACAGTGATCTATAACATATTTACCAGCTTTCAGCTCGTTACACGTTATCGTGTTCACTCTCACACATACACACACACACAACATCACCGTAATGCTCCTATTACGCACAAAAACTTTTCACGCAATTTTCATTTGAGACATTTCTTGCTCCAATTTCTGGAGGCCAAAATCCGAAAGAGGGTTGCAAAAGTTGAGTTAAAAATTGTATTAAAAAACAGGTTTTCAAGGTGTTTAGTACACGTCATTTATCGTTCTTTTTCTGGCCTATGTGAAGTCTTCGTGCAGAATGAAGAGAACTATTAATGACTTCAAACACTTTCTCGGCGCATATAAGGAGCTATCACCTCATTGGATTATCATCGGAGGAGAAATTGCTCGTACAAACAACTTTTTAGAACTAGCCAGGAAAAGTCTTCGTACTCCCAACTCCTATTATACTAAGGATTGAGGCGATTTGAGCTAACAAAATTGGCTCAAATTAATAATTGGCTCAAAAGATGTGTGAAAAATCGTTGTGTGTAACAGAAGCATAAAAATAACAAAAATGAGCTCAGGAGACCGCAAACGCATACATGCAAGAAAATCTCATAGTTGAATTTTTTAGTGATTACAATACTTCCTTTGCAAGTGTACAAAAGTAAAAAGAAAAGCTGTCCCTTTGAAATAACTTTGAAAAAGTGTTTTTCATTTTTGTACACAAACTTTTGAATGTTTGTGACTGTTCTTTTTCATACTTCCACCTTTGCTTCGTTTCTTTTTAAAACAACCCGTGAAACTGCTCTTGCTAGATTTTTGTATAGATCCGCCTTTCGCGTAAAAATACTCGTAAATTATAATCTCCAGGGTAAACGAGGATTTTAAATTCTTTTCTTTTTGAAAAATTTTCATTCCGTCTCATGGACTGGGAGAACAGCTAAGGGTATTTGTATGAAAAGATTTTTATATTTGCTTATTCTATCAAATATCTTTGTGTTGAATAAAAGAATGTCGTAAAAAGAAGAAGTTTCTAAAAATGACATTCTAAATGGATATTTTTATCGTGTCTATGATTAAAATTCTCTGGGGAAATATAAATTAAAATAACGTTTCCAGTTATGTAAGTTTATACTTTATGTAATTCATAATAAATATTTTTTAATTTATTTTAGAAAACTGGTTTATGGTTTAATAAGAAAGCACCACAGGACTGGCGTTTTAAAGTAATAATTACAAAACTTTGAATAAACACCATAAAAAGCGATAAACTCGCAACCATTGTTTCGGGTCGAAAGAACACACGACCCTTCGTTAGGCGAACAAAGTTCAACTTAGAGCTTAAGGTGCCTGCCTACCTTTAAAATGCAATTTTCGGTCAAAACTCCGATTTTCTGTTTTTGATTTAGTATTAAAGCTTGATATTTTAGCTTGCTAAATCAGTTTGAAGTTTGTTTCTATCTTGCTTAGAACTTGAGTTACAGGCATTTTAATATTAGTCACTCGCCAGCTTTTGAAACCGGAAGTGACCGGAAATGACCCGTAAATGTTTGTTTACAGAAATGTTTTACTCAATATAAGCATCAAAATTTATTACTGAATATAAAATGAATTTAAAAAAGAAAATAAGAAGCATTGAAATAAATCAGGAACTTATTAAAATTATTTTTTGTTTAATAGGTAAAATCTTGTTTTTAAATTTGTTTTCTGCTTTTTCTCAAAATGAGATTTTTAGCATTTTGCTTTATCCCAAAACATCATAACTCCAAAAGTTATAATTGAAACGTTATGAAACTTTGAAAAAATACTCTAGAGGAGTTGTTTTTAGGGATTGGACTACGACAATGAATCTAGATAAATTATTTATTTTTTGTTTTTTTGTCAATAGAAGTTATGAACTGTCGTGTAAATTCATGATTTTTTTAGCATGTAAAAATGTTATCGTCTCTAAAATATTAAATAACATGATTATAGTTTTGAGAGTAGTTCACTCCTTTAAGGATTTTTCAATAATCTAAATAAAATTTACAGAATAAAAATATCTTTATTTAAATTTGACATATGATGTTTTGTAAAAGTGCTTTTTTTTCGCAAATTTTATGCATATTTTGAGCCTAAATTTCAAAATACTTTAAAATTTGCAAAATTTTTTTCAGGTTATTCACTGTTTTATACTATATTCTATCATATAATGCACATAAATTGGCAATTTTTCAATTAAAAAAAAATCACCTCTGAAGGTAGGCAGGTACCTTAAGAAGTTAAAAAAGCTTTTTTTTTTTTTTCATTCGTCATCTATAGCTGAAACTTTTTAAGGCACAATTGAGACATTTTACAAAGTGTTATATTAGTGTTTGAGGTATATTTCACCCATTAGGTTTTTTACTTTCTTCTGTATTCGACGACGAAGAAAGTTTTGGAATAGTAAAATTTTTCAAGTACCAGTTTTCGATAGATTTACACGTTTTGAGAGTTCCGGAACACATCTCAGCCTATACCGTTAAATATTTTGTCCTAGGTTAAACCACTGTAGCTGCAATCATGCGCAATGGTGAAACTTTATACCATTATTTGGTTCTTCGATAAACCAAGTCTTGGTACTGTATTAGCTATATACAAATATACATCTTTTACCGTAATTTGATGCTTTTTTTTTTTTTTTTCAACAAGAAGCATTAAATCATCGTAGAAAGTTTCACCATCGCATGGTTGCAACTACAATTGTACCAAGTTTTGGTTCAACCTAGCAAACTGACGCTACTCTAGTGCCAACATTTGGTTCAACCTTGAAAAGAAATTTTTAACATTTTGCATTTCATGCGTGTTTTAGTAATTACAGTCACAAAGATACCCGGAATTAAACAATTACTATTAATTTGTTTTTTAAATATCGCATATTAACAAAATAATGTATGTACAGAGTATATTGTATCTTTAGAATTTTATTCATCTACGTTATTTGGCCAAAAATGTTGCTTCAAAATAAGGTTTAGACAGAAAAGGTAACTCAACATATAAAACAAATTCAGAAAAAAGAAATACTTTCTAAATTCCTACATAAACTGTTGAATGTTCTCGCTGTTAATTTTGTTTCTTTTCACTGCCTTTGTTCCTTTATAAAACAACTCCGGTAACTGTTCTGGCTTGGATCGTGTATAGAACTTCTATTTCACGAAGAAAAAATCTCGTAAATTCTAATCTCCTGATACAAATAAGGCTTTTTCTTTCTTCACGTTCTGTATTGACTCAGGGAATAAGAAAACAGCCAAGGGTATTTCTATGAAATGCCCCTATACTTGTTTGCTCTTGTAAGTAACGCAGAACAGAATAAAAGAACAAAGAACGAAAGAATTTTTTAAAAAAAGTGAAAGAGTAGAATAGAAACTAGTATAGTGAATTGATACTCTTTGGTTATTACAAACTTTAAAAGAAATCCAGGTATGTATAATTGAAATAACTACCCGATCTCTAATTACACAGGCCTAAAAAATGATGTTGAAAAAATTTGATTTGATGGTGTTAGCTGATCTTTATGTTTTTTGGTGTGCTGAAACCGAAAATTCAGCCAGTTTTTCTCTATAACGTATATATTTTTGTCAATACAGGGTGTTCCTGTTCACTGACACAATTTCTTACACATACCCTCTTAACAATAGGTTGGTTGGTTGGTTGGTATTGTTTTACGTCGCACTAGTGCTGCGCAGTCACAACAATATATATTCATGATTAATTAATCATGGAAACATACTATAAAACTTACCATATAATTATATTGGTGTAAGAGTAACGAAATAAATTCTATAGATAGGCACCCTGTATTGACGAAAATCTATACGTGATAGAGAAAAATTGGCTTCTGTGATGCATATTATCACATATTATAAAATTAATTTTCTCTCTAAAAGATAGGTAAATTCTTTAAATGAATAAAATTATAAATAAAATTATTTTATCTTATACAACTATTTAAAATATAACGATATAACTTTTTAACCTATGAATAATATATTTGCAATATACTTTTTCTAATTTTTAATTATTCCCTCTCATATCTTTTTCAAAGAAACAAAACCTTTGATCAATTATCAGTATTCACTTAACAATCCTAACGTAATGAAATTTCTTTTCGCGCTGGAAAGGAGAAATTTATGCCTTTTTTGTTACCACTATTTTTATACAATAATTCCTATATTGTTTAACCACGACATATTATTTTAAAAATACAATAACGATTTCTCTAAGAAAAAGTTGGAGCAAAAGAGACGAAATTTTCTCATCCTTGAAAGTGTTTCGAAGAAAAAGGTGACGACTACGGACCCCTGTATAAGGTCTGCAGAATTGCCTACATTTTATTTATTCCGAAGTATTTTAAGCCCCGCCTTTATTTCATACCACTTTTTTTAAGAGTTTTTCTTATTTTATATATTGGAGAAAATTATTCGATAAATTAGTGGTGTGAAATAAAGACGATGTTAAAAATTTTCCGCAATAAATTAAAATGTTGACATCTATGCTACATGGCATAAATTAAAATGAGCGAGCTCAATGGAAAAAAAAAAAAAATGCTGCTATGTTTATTAGACACTAAGTGTTAAAATGATATAAAATTTATGCTTTTTTTTTTTTTTTTTTTTTTTTTTTTTTCCTAATTAAATATATTATTTTATGCTTTTTATGCATAGAAGGAGAAACATACAGTAGGAGGGCCAAACTTGCTCTTGAAATAGTAAAGAACAACAACAACAAAAAGCTAATATTTGTTTTTTTTGTTTGTTTGTTTACTTACTTGCTTTTGAGAAAATGCGTAAGAATGACCCAATGCTTGGTCGTATAAATGAATGTGTATAAGCTGGAAAAGCAGTCATACCACACTCTCCATAATCACTAGATTTTGCTCCCTTATATTTTTTCATGCTTATCAAAAATAAAATAATGTTTATCAAGGTGTTAAACGGCAAACTATTTAAAAACTTGATAGATATTAACACTTTCGCGACCGCTGACGTAGTTTCACGTCATTTGAAAATCTGTAACTCCGCCAGTGGGCGTTTCTTTCATAGTTTGTGTGTTACTTATTCCTTAAGTATGTATCCAGCATTCATAATTTTGCAATAAAATTTACTGTGGATACAAATGTATTGATTTGAAAGAATATAATTATAACGTATATCCATTTGTAATAGAAATGTGAATACAGAAATTTTGTTCTTAAATATTTTACCTTGGGGGGAATAACGCCCACAGGCTGACCTTAATGTCAAAAAGATAAAATCATGCGGTCGCGACAGTGTTAAGTTGGATACTAAAGTTTATGATGATTATTTTTAAAGGGAGTTTAAGATTAAGATGCAAATATGTTAATTTCTTTTTGGATAATTAATCCATTGGCATTACATTTTAGTTAAACCTTGTAAATTGCATTCTTAATTAGGTATATAACTTTGACTGCTTGCTGCTTATTTAAGTTAAAAATCCATCTATGCCTGTCTGCCTATTTGTGCCTTAAAATCATTTACATATTAACAAAATAAACAAATAAATAAATAAGAAAAACTTAACAAATCTTTTGACAAAAATTTTAAATACCGTTATTTCTGGTAGATAGCCCGCAGGTTATATAATTTTGCACCAGAAATTTCAATTGATAAATAAATTTATTTTTGTACGAGCTCTTCCTTCGAAAAAGTATAGATTTCTGGTGGTATAAAATTTCTGGTGGAGAAATGACGCATCTTACCTGCGGCTTATCTACCAGAAATTACAGTATTTTTCCTTTCTCTTACCCATAAGGTAGAGAAAGTATTGTTTTTGGGTCAAATTTTGGAACGCGAGTTTTTGTTATATTTACATGTTCTGAGGTGCCCTGAATACGAAAGTCATGTTTTTAGCAAATGGTCTGTGTGTGTGTCTGTCTGTTATCAGCAGATCTCAAAAACAAATTAGGGCAGAAAGTTCAAACTTGGTATTCTAAATGTATATCATATAAGGAGGCTACACTAAAATTTTCGTTAAGATCAAGCAAATGGTTCGTGTACAGTACAGGGACACTCAAAAGTATTCAAATACATTACGTCTATGGGGAAAATTGCAGGTAAGTAGAGTTTAACAAATATAGACTGCACTAAACAAATGAAACGAATATATATTTTTTGTAATAGAGATAGTCAACAGGGGAAAAAATGTGTATGCAGGAGCTTCACCCCCCCCCTGGGAGGGGGGGGAAATACCCCCTCGAAAGGGGTAAGTTTTCATGATGGGTATCATTCAAAAGAGCTCACCAATACCTTTAAAACGAATGGTTGAACCATCGATCTGCGATAATTTAAAACAAAGTTATCGATTTTTTTTTTTACTTTTAACGAAAAAAAACTTTGAAAAAAATCGTATTTCTTGTTGTTGTTTTTTTATATTGAAAATAAAATGGACTTTTTTTTTTTGGATATTTAGTGTTATACTACTTCTCTAATATGGCAGTCGTCTGCATTATCATAAAAGATAATTTTTTTAAATAATAATTTTAATAAATTATTTTCTAAAAAGAGAATTATTTTTTAATAGCCGAATTAAATTCTATATAAATGTAAGTGCATTAAAGAAACGGGGGGTTGAGGGGGGCGGTAGCCCCCCCCCCTCACACAGAACTAATTATCATATAAAACTCTTCCGAAGCCTAATTTGAATTGTTTAACACAGGTTTACATAACAGTATTCGTTATCTTACCTCTTAATCTGCAACCTGTATTTATAGTATTAAATTTCAGGGTAAGAGAAAGTCGTGTGAGTAACACACCAGATTATTTTTCGGATTGGATTAAACTATGAGAATTCAATATAAAATGTGGACATCAATTTATTCGTCATATATATATATATGTATATATAATGTTGAAAATTATTTCTAGATGAATTGAACAAATGAATATTGGAGGTTTTAACTTATCATTAGTTATACTTTGTTTAAAAAAAATCAGTTAGCGATATGAATTTTTTTAGCTTAAAAACAGAATTAAAAGAAAAATGATAATGTGTTATGTAATGAATAATAATTGGTGGAATTGCCCCGTATGTGGATATGGTGATATGTTGGCATTGGTGATTCCTGAAAATGAGCCTTAACGATAGAAATTTTTAGTTATATTTCATAAAACAGACTTTGTTATTTCAAAATCAATGAGATGGTTCATTTATTTTATTATTTTTTTTCCTAGAAATTTTTCAATAAAAGAAGTTACTAATAAAATAGATTGATAAAAATAATCTTTTCTCTGTTTCTCCAGATAATATTGAAAGAGAAATACGTGTACAATTTTGATTTTAAAGCTATTTGAATGTTCAGATGTTTTTCGTGTGACAGGGCAAGACTTTTTCTAGACTTTACTCCGCTGATATATTTCCTGTTACGGAACAAGGCTTTCTTTAAATTGCATTCCATCCCATGTTATAAACTGAATTTTTTTAAATATCATCTTCTCTAATTTTTATTATAAAATGGCTGATAATTAAAAAAAAAAAAAAAAGTTTGTTGCAATTACACTGAGAAAAAATTCTGTAACAGACATCTAGAATCTGAATTGTGGCTCTAGAAAAAATAATTCCATGTCAACCTTAAAAATTCTAGTCCCCGTTGAAAACAAGTTCTAGAAACCCCTATTAGAATTCTAGAGCGTTTGCCTATATTATCGAGAGCAAAGTTATTTAAAAATCTCTGCTAATAAATGCGAACAAAAGAGGCGGTTTTCAGCAACTATAATCTTGGTTTATGACCCAATTCTAGAAAATCAAGCGATAATTTCTCGCAATACAAAAGGTTCAGAATATTCAAAATATTGTTTCACCATCTAGAAATGTGTGGACTAGAAATTCTCGATCATTTCGTCTACTCAGTTTATTGACGTGCCTTATGCGCATAGCTGAGAAATATATATTTCTAGTTTGGGAATTTAGAAAATGACCGCTTATTCATTCTAGATAAAGGCGGTATATTTTTTTTCTCAGTGTATTTTTGATTGATGGTGATAGGTGATAGGTGATTACGTGAAAATAATAAAAATTTGTTTGTGTATATGGTTATAATCCGTAATCATTCTTTTAAGCATTCTATGAAGCCATAACCTGAGTCGCTTAACAATTTATATTTTTATTTTTTTTTCCTAACAGTTGTGTAATAAATGAGCATAGCTGCCAACTTGTACTTGCACTTTTTTTTTTTATCGCAAATTTTTAATAGAAATTTTTAATAATTTTTTCAGCAGTTTACTGCGTTTAAACATGATAAAATTTTTTACAAAGAAATATTGGTGTTAAAAAGCCGTTCGATTTGGCACCTTTGAATAAGATACATTTTTTCAATAAAACTAAATCAGTGTAAAATAAAGTAATTTGCTTATTCTAGATATTATAAAATATTAGGTACAACAATGTACATTTGTTTCTTGGAAAGATTTAGATAAATGTTCAGTTGTTTTTCAGTAAAAGAATAATGTTAAACTCTATTCCATTCCTATTTTTCTTGTTATTCCACAAGGCTTTTTCTAAGTTCCATTCCGAGTAGTTAGCCGAAGCTTTTAAAATATCACCTTTTGCTATACATTTTTTTGATAAACTGGACGATAATGATATTATATATTAGAAATAAGTTGTCCCGCTTATTTTTGACTTTATATAATATGTCAGTATAGTAAATTCTTTGTCTGTCTTTCAAATAAGAATTTAAAGTTATTTTTCGTGAAACAGGGCTTCCTTTAAGCTCCTTCTGCAACAGTAACTTGAATCGTTTATAACCAAACAAAAGAAATGTAAAAGGAAAAACGACAGTTAAGAACATTCGACAGTTTATGTAAGGCGGTAAAAAATACTTTTAAGGAATTTCTTTGAAGATTCAAGTTTTTGGATTTCTTTTCTTACATTCTTATTCAGCTTTTGAATCTCAGATTTCGTATATCCTGCATTAGTTTCAGATTCAAAATTCACTATTGTGCGGATTTTAAAATTTGATAATATTAGACACCCTATTGTACTTATTTAATCATATCAATAGATGTGAATCTCTGAAAATAATACTGTGAGAAAGAAAGTCATGCGTTAAACATGCGTTATGATAACTCTTCTAAATTTATAAGCTTATATATGTTTATTTCATTTAATGAAGTATCATTAATATTTGGTTGCAGATATAGATTTAAAAGAAAAATTAGTTTGTTATGTTGTTAGAATGTTATGTGTATTATTAGTACTGTAGTGTGAATAATATGTTCGCGTTTAAAATCATAAACATTAATGATGTAAAGCAATGATATAATGAATTAATTGATGTAATTAAATGATGTAATTAAATGATGTAATTAATGATGTAAAGAAACATTAATTATGTAAAGCAATGGATTCTCTTTAATTTGAACTTTAATTTGAATTGCCATTGAGGATTAAAAAAATTTCTTTTACTTTTTTACTTTTTAGTATTTCCGATTTCATTCAATACTTTCTTCTTTATACAACAGAAAGAAACAGTGTTTTAGTAAAAAAATTCGACTTCCGATTTTCCATGGATTTACACGTTTTGAGAGGAGTAGAATATGATTTGACTATTTTTAGAAAATGTCTGTGTATGTACGTGTGACAAAAATTTTGTGGCAACTATATCTCAGAAAAAGTAAAAGGAAAAACGATAGTTAACAATATTCAATAGTTTATATAAGGCGGTAAAAAATACTTTTACGGAATTTCTTTGAAGATTCAAGTTTTTTGGATTTCTTTTTTTTTACTTCCTTATACAAAGTATAAGGAAGTATAGTAATCCCGATTTGCGAAATGGATTTTGCATTTCACATTGCTCGAAAACGAATGATCGCTGAATGTTGCAAATTTATACGTGTGACTGTCATGATGCCTAGTTGTACACCTACAAGTGTCGTCTTAACACGAGCTCTCGTTTTAGAGATATAAGGGACTTTACACGATTTTTCGTGACGTCTGTATGTATGTGTGTGTGTGTGTGTGTGTGTGTGTGTGTGTGTGAGTATGTCGCATAACTCAAAAACGGTTGGACGTAGAAAGTTGCGAATTGGTACATATGTCTGTTATAACATCTAGTTGTGCACCTCCCTTTTTGGACTTGGTATGATTTTCCGTTTTGGAGATATTTAGGAAAATTAGGTTCATAATGGCCAAAATGTATCAAAAAACGGTAATAACTCAAAAACGGTTTGGACAAATCTTGCAATTTAACTGACTTCCCGACTAACTAGGCATTTGACAATGCATTTTTTAAAATATTTTTAGCGAACTGTTTCTAATACCTGCTGCCTTCAGCAGAGTTTATGTGATTCAACAGAAAATTTATTTAACTAACTTCTCGACTAGCTAGACATTTGAAACTTTCAGACTAGATCAGAACACGGTGAAAATGCATTTTTTAAATACTTTTAGCCAACTGTTTTGGGTCCCTGCTGTCTACGGCAGCGTTAAAAGTACAAATCTCGCAATCGATTTTTAACTAACCTCCCGACTAGCTAGACATTTAAAACTTCTGGGAAAAACTCAGAACACGGTGACAATGCATTTTTAAAATATTTTTAGCCAATTGTTTCAGGTGAATGCTGCCTTCGACAGCGTTTATATGGTTCAACAGAAAATTTATTTAACTAACTTCCCGACTAGCTAGACATTTGAAACTTTCAGAATAGTTCCGAACACGGTGAAAATGCATTTTTTTTATTTCTTTTTGCCAATTTTTTCGGGTCCCTGCTGCCTTCGTCAGCGTTACCAGTACAAATCTTGCATCGCTTTTTAATTAACTTTCAGAAAAGCTCAGAACACGGTGATAATTCATTTTTTTAAATATTTTTAGCCAACTTTTTCGGGTCCAATTACAATGTTTTTTAACATTATGTATATTTCTAAAAGGGTATAAGGAAGTCATGTGGTGCCCACATCAGATTTTCTTGTTCAGTTTTTGAATCTCGGATTTCGTATACCCTGCATTAGTTTCAGATTCAAAATTCACTATTGTGCGGATTTTAAAATGTAATAATATTAGGTGTCCTATTGTACTTATTTAATCATATCAATAGGGGATAAGAATCTCGGGAGATAATACTGTGAGAAAAAAAAAATAACGTATTAAACATGCTTTGGGATAAACTTTCTAAATTTATAAGTTTATATACGTTCATTTTATTTAATAAAGCATTAATATTTGATTGCAGATATAGATTCAAAAGAAAAATCAGTTTGTTATATTACTGGAATATAAGGTGTAATATTGTTACTGTGGTGTGAATATTATGTTCTCGTTTAAAATCATATTTTTTCAAGTAAGAAATATTAAGGATGTAAAGCAGTTAATTCTCTTTAATTTGAACTTTAATTTGAATTGTCATGCTAAAGAGGGGATTAAAAATTTTTACTTTTACTTTTTAGCATTTCGGATTTCCTTCAAGACTTTCTTCTGTCTTCAACAGAATGAAATAAGGTTTTAGTAAAAAGTTTTGACTTCCGGTTGTCCATGGATTTATATATTTTGAGAGGACTAGAATATCATTTGATTTATTTTTAGAAAATGTCTGTCTGTGTGTGTGCGTGTGACAAAAATTTTGTGGCGACTGTATCTTAGGAAAAGTAAAAGGGAAAACGATAGTTAAGAACGTTTAACAGTTAATGTTAGGCGGTAAAAGTACTTTTAAGGAATTTCTTTGGAAATTCAAGTTTTTGGATTTCTTTTCTTACATTCTTGTTCAGCTTTTTAATCTCGGATTTCGTATATCCTGCATTAGTTTCAGATTCAAAATTCACTATTTTGCGGATTTTAAAATCAAATAATATTAGGCACCCTATTGTACTTACTTAACCCATAGCCTACTAAACTAGATGCCTGTCGCGTTGCTCGTAAACTTGGCAACAGTTTAAGCAGTAGACAGTGCCACCTGGCACAGATTGCGTGAAATCTTTATTCAACAGCCACCAAAAAATTTTAAAAGTGGGATTTGATATACATAAAAGGCAAATAGAATCGAAGAAACGTCGATTACATATGTCATATATCACTTCTTAAAATTATTGGTGACAGTTGAATAAAAAAGTCGAGTAATCTGTACCATGTGGCGCTGTCTACCATTTAAGCTGTTGCCAAGTTTACGAGCAATGCGACAGGTATCTAGTTTAGGAGGCTATGCTTAACCGTATCAATAGATAGGAATCTCTGAAGATAATACTGTGAGAAAAAAAAAAATAACGTATCAAACAGGCTTTATGATAACCTTTCTAAATTTACAAGTTTAACGTTTATTTCATTTAATAAAGCATCACATATTATTTAGTTGAGGATATGGATTTAAAATCATAATTATTATTATTATTTGTTACATAGATAGAATGGTATGTAATAGTATTACCTGTGGTGTGAATAATACATTAGCGTTTAAAATGATAATTTTTCAAGTAAGAAATATTAATAATGTAAAGCAATCGTTTCTCTTTAATTTCAACTTTAATTTAAATTGCCATTTTTAAGAGGATTAAACATGTTTACTTTTACTTTTTTACTTTTTGGTGTTTCTGATTTCAATTATTACTTTCTTCCATATTCAACGGAAGAAAGGAGTGGTTTGTACAAAATTTCGACTCTCTGTTTTTTTATAGATTTACACATTTTAAGAGGATCAAAATACGATTTGACGATTTTTAGAAAATGTCTGTATGTGTGCGTATGACAAAAAATTTGTTACAACATACAAACTGTATCTAAGGAACTACAGCACAAAATTTCACACAAATTGATTTGCAGTTGCACGTTGACATAAATCAGTGTCTATCATCTTTTGGTGAAAATCGTACAACAAGTTGCTTTAACATTTTTTTTTTTTTTTTTTTTTAACATAGTGGTATAGGTAAAATTTTCCATTAAAGTGTACAGTATAAATTATTTTCAATGAATCATTACGAAATTAAAAAGAATTGTTTATAATAACAATGGTCAACTGGGAAAAAAAATTTTTGGACATGTAAAAGCAATGCTTTCCTTCATGTGATGGGATTAAGGGGGAGGGGGGGTCTAATTTTCAATATGGGTGTTTTTTAAAAGAGCTCGCCAATAATTTTAAAACGAATTGTTGAACAATATATATGTAATAAATTAAAATAAAGTTATCGAGGGTTTTTTTTTTTTTTTTTTTTCGATTTTTAACATATATAGAAAATAAATAAATAAATAAATTTTTAAAGATATTGTTAGTAGCGCATTAAAATCGATTTTCTTATAAAATTTAGTATTATACACATACTTGCCAATCATCTCATTAATAACCGTACAATTGTTAACGCCCCCTGAAAAAACGTCCCTTTTCTCACACCACTACATTTTTAGAGTAATTCTCTCCAAATGTTGTTACGATTAAATAAGACTAAAATTACTCTGAAAAATTATTGGTGTGAAAAAAAAGGCGGGTACTAAAAACTGTAAAGTTCATAATGGATGGTTGGCAAGTATGTATATACATCTATGAGAAACAAATATCTTCATTCATCAAAGAAAATAATTTTAATAAATTACTTGTACTGAATGAATTTGTATAGGAAAATATAAAAAAAATGTTCTGTGATCGCCACACCATACTAAATTATCAAGAATTTAATGGCACAATCAGTATTATTTTCTTTTGTTGGGAAGTTTTATTAACAAAAAATATTGTTCTTTTTGATAATAAATTTCTCGGTTTCAGATTGTAGAAAAAGTGTTGTTTCATTTGGACAACTGTAAGATATCTCATTTGTATTTAACATTTATGCATTAGATGTGCATATGTTTAGGAGTAGACTTGAAGTATAGCAAGTATGCCGTTATTAAGTTTATTGCAAGTATGCTGTTCCCAAATAACATAGATTGTTAAGACAGTTCATAAATAGTCGTTAGTCTCACGAGTCACATTAAGATGTTACTTTTATGTAGCTCCCTATTGACATAATAATTACTGTGACCGTCATTTGGTAATCCCAATGTGATACCTGATACCGCTGTGCTCGATTATTCGTGATTATATCTTGGGACATCGCATAGAAACCTCATATGAGGTAATTTAATTTATAGTTAAAATACTGTTTAAAAGTAATTTAGTTTTAAATGTATTATTATTATTATTACTTTCTTCTGTATTCAGTAAAAGAAAGTATTAGATTCTTAAAAAATTTCGACTTTCGGTTTTTGGTGAATTTACAAGTTTTGAGATGTAAAGAACACGATCCTCTCTCGTACTGTATCACATCCTGATTCTCACTTGCCTGAGGCAGTGTATTACCCGGGTGCTTCAATTTGGGTATTTTTCGAACGACAGATGGCGCTGTGATTTTACAGGTGTCTATATATCAGAATCTACTAAACATGTTAGTTCTGGCCAGGGCCCGACTAACAATTTTTTTGCCCCCTTAGAAGAGCAAGAGTTCTCCCTCGAAAAAGCAGATCGAAAAAAATTATGTGATCCAAAATTTAATCTGGTTTTGTTTTAGGCCAGACTCTAAGGACAAATAAAATTACCCCCAGGCAATTTTACTACTGTAAGTGAAACACTGTTGAGTTAAAAGAAAAAAAAAAAAGAAAAGAAAGAAAGAAAAAAGAAGATTTAGACCATATATTTTAGCCATTAGTAAAATTTTGTGCCCCTCAGAAATTTCGTGCCCAGGGCACTAGCCCCGGGTACCCGTGCGATAGTCAGGCCCTGGTTCTGGCACCATTTATCGCTGAGATCTACGTTTTCTAAGCTCCTTCTGTTGTAATAACAAAAATAAGTGTATATATTATTATTAATTATTAATTATATTATAAAATTATAAATAAACTTATGCATTAAATATTTAATTGCATTTAAAATTTAATAAGTTTAATCTTTTCTATTGTATAATCACTTCAAGGAATTAAAAGATAAAAAACATTTTCTCTTGAAAAGAATGTTTATCGCTCTACATAAGCTATTGTTTTCAAATAATACCAACTGAAATAAAATGTAAAATTTTGTTTAATTTTAAAATATTTAACGAACGCTTCGCTTAGGAAAACTTATTACGAGTTGAATCGAAACAAATAACTATTGAAAAAGAAATCGAAGCAATACGTCCATATTAAAAGATTGATAGTATAAAAACTATATTTAATCAATGATTGATGAAAAAATGAAAAAACAAAATTGTATAGTAACCGTTACTAAGTTTCGCAGATGATTGAAAAAAGAAAAAAAAAAGTTTGAGTAGAACATAAGGGGAAAAAAAAATAAATGGAATAAAAACAAAATTATTAATTTAATAATTTCAAATTCAACAATCGTAATCGTAAACATCTCGATTAGTCGCACCCTTGCATGTTCCAAACCGCAGACCTTTTTATATAAAGTATATGGTCCAAGCTAAGCCTCTATCAAGTTTCTTAGCTCTGCCATCAGTGGTCTAAGCCTAAAGTTAGAGTCCTGCGCGGGTCGGGTTTTACCCGACCCGAACCCGACAGATGAATTTTAAATCAACCCGAAACCCGACCCGAACCCGACAAAGAAATTTTCATTAACCCGAAACCCGACCCGAACCCGACAAAAAAATTTTCATCAACCCGAAAACCGACCCGAACCCGCAACAGAGAATTTTTTATGACCCGAACCCGACCCGAAACCCGACTTATCTAACCCGAACCCGACCCGAAACCCGAAAAATAAATCAACATTACTTATTCGTCTAAAAAACATGCAAAACAAGGTAAAATGATATAACATGACATAAACTAAGTAAATTTTCATTGTCACACAGTTGGTAAATTATAAAAAAAAACTAGTATGTTGTGGCCCCCACAAGACTTTCTTCTATATTTTTCTGTCAAATTCACTAAGTACGAATAATTTATTAAAACTATTATTAAAAAGTTTAACGTGATGAATGCAAATAATTTTCATCTTAGGGAAATCTAACACTAAATATCCAAAGAGAGACAGTTTTATCGTCTATAAATAACTTCTTAAACAATGCGTTTTTATAATGGTTATCTCTTATATCATGGTTCGTACAGTTATATGGCATAGAAGTTGAGATATAGCATATAGACATCCTGTTATCGATGAAATTTGCAGTATAACAACGCCACCTATTGGCCGACAAGCATTTAAACTGAGTCAGCATAATGTCTCATAATCTCTTCTTCTCACATATTAAGTTTTGTTTGATGATACACAATAGAACATGAGATATAGCTTTCCTTCTAATTGTGGAAATCGCTGAGTAGCAGCGTCACCTGTTGAGCGGTTTACACCAAAAGATGACAGGCGCTAATATATATATTAAATGGCACCTACATACAAATTTATATGAAATTCTGTGCAGTAGTTCTTGAGATATAGCCTTTCCTTAAAGTGCGGAAATCGCTGTGTAGCAGCGCCACCTGTTGGCTGATAGACATTCAAATTGAATCAGCATAATATCTCATATTGGTATTCTCACATATCAAGTTTTGTTGGATTATACGCAACAGAACCTGAGATATAGCCTCCCCTGAGCTTGCAAAAATCGCTGTATAGCAGTGCCACCCGTCGAGCGGTTGACACCAAAAGTTGATAGAATCTAATACTTTCTTCTACTGAATATAGAAGAAAGTAAAAAAAAACCTTGTAAACTGCGAAATCTTTTCAATTTCCATAATGTAAATGCGAGGTTATACTGTATTTGTATTTCTTTAATTTATATATTAACAACAGTCGAGAAAGATTTATAATACTTTTCTAATTTTCATACAATTTCTACAAAAGATACACATTAGTTCCGTTGAAGAAAAGAAAACAGATCCAGATGCAAATACGGATCTATTTTTCTGGCGGATATCCGCGGATACGAATAGGAAGCTCCGGTACATGTCTGCCCACCAGCAGCCGAGTGGTTCTGCGCTCGAAGCTGGTAGATGGGAGGTGTCGGGTTCGATCCCAGGTCGCGCTCATCGACCTAGCCGTTCGGAGTTTTCCGTGTTTTTCTCCGAAACACGCGTAAATACGGGCTAGGACCCACTAGAAAGACTCAAATGGAGGGCATTCTCCCTGTAGGCCTAGGACACATCTGGAGTCAATCGGCCTTAAATCCTCCAACCAAACAACAAACCGATACATGTCTAGTATGTGCAGAATGTTTAAATTAGTTACATAGTTGTAAACATGCCTATAAATTTATGTTTATAATTGTAAAAAATATTTTGAAAGGTGTTCTCAAGTCGACCCGACTTGTTGAAAACCAAACCCGACCCGAACCCGAACCCGACCCGCAAGAAAAAAAATTCAGTCAACCCGACCCGAACCCGACCCGCACGAAAAAAAGATCAGTCAACCCGACCCGAACCCGACCCGCAAGGGGAAAAAATCTGTCAACCCGACCCGAACCCGACCCGCGGGTCGGGTCGGGTTCGGGTAAAATCGGGTTACCCGACCCGATGCAGGACTCTACCTAAAGTACAGAGCGCGCGCATTGACAGGCATAGACAAACACATAGGTATCTCTATTTATATCTATCTTAATTTTTGTGCCTTTTTCATGCAACTGAATTATGATTTCAAAATGAAGACAGAGTTCTGTGCCTAATAAGCTAATATTTATTCATACAAAAGTTCAAAAATTTTTAAGGTAAAGGAATAAAAGGGGACATTTTAAATAATTATTCGCGAAATTTTGAAATAAAAACAAAATTTCTTAAGACCTAAAAAGTTTCTAAATATTATTTCAAGAAATGTAAAATAATATTACTTAAAAAGTCTTATAAAATTGTTTTGATCGTTTTCTTGAGCACTTAAAAACATCCTTTAGATACAGATTTTCTGCATTAGAAGATTTTTAATGTAATTCGATGTTGTAATGTAATATTTGCATATAAGTCCATTAAATCCATTATGTGGTCCAAATTACTTCAGGTCACGATAGTATCCCTTTACTCAATTACTTAGATCGAGCCCAGCTCTTTTGCTGACTGTGTCGCAGGACCAATGCGGACATTGAGTTTGCTCAAGAGATTAGAATTTATGTGAGTCCTTAGTGAACTAGGCCGTTGCTATGCTCAGACTTACTGTAATCCTTATCCTTAGCAACGAGAAGTCACTGAAACTAAAGTTGCTTAAAAAAATAAAAAAGAAAGAAAGAAAGAAAAGAAAGATTGGACCGTTAGCTGTATCTTCTACCAAGTTGTTGGATATGGGAGAAGTCAACGCTTTATAATGACGCGTTAATTGTGATGTTGTGTTTTAATTT
Organism: Salticus scenicus; assembly: GCA_963930645.1. Taxonomy (NCBI): domain Eukaryota; kingdom Metazoa; phylum Arthropoda; class Arachnida; order Araneae; family Salticidae; genus Salticus; species Salticus scenicus. The sequence continues at coordinate 177,314,127 of OZ005658.1, forward strand.
ACTTAATAAAAAGAAAGAGAGAGAAAATTTGTTTAGGGATTTCTTTCTTTCTTCTGTCCTCTCTTTATTTCAAAGCGAAATAAAATAGCCTTGTTATTTTCCGAACATACATGTATAAAGAAAGTGCTGTAATCATGAAAAAAAAATCGACTTTGAGATTTTTATGTATTTATACGTTTTGAGGTCTCCTGAATTCTTTTTAGCTATTTTTACGTGTGTTCGTGTTTATTTGGCTATGTATGTGAGTGAAAACGATAGCGTCTAAGTGCTTTCATCAATTGAATTGAAGGTTGGTACTTATGTCATAGGTCATCGTAGCACAAACCTTGTTGATTTTGGTGAATCTAGCAATTTTTAAAATTTTACACAAAGAAAAATTCTTACCATTATGGTCTATGGGCTGAAATTATTTAAAGGTCGATAACGTCTAAACACCATATTCGATTGAGGTGAAAATTTATGCGCATGCTATAGATCACTGTCACATGACCTGTATAGATTCTGGTGAATCTAACACTTACAGTTTTTTACAAATTTTACACAAAGAAAAATTCTTTGCCATTATGGCCTATGGGTCATATTATTTAAAGTGCGATAGTGTCTAAACGCCTTATTTGATTGAGCTGGAAATTTATATTTATGTTAATGGTTAACGTCGCACGAACAGTATGGATTTTGGTGAATCTAGCACTTACAGATTTTTACAGAGATATAACGAAAAATTCTTTATCATTAAGACCTATGGGCTCAAATTATGCAAAGGGCAATAGCGTCAGATTAAACTACATGATATATGGGGGGAAATATTCAACCACTCTATTATAATTTTCTCTTTTATTTATTTAACGAGATCTCTTAATTTATTCAAAAATTCGTTAATTACTTAATTTTTGAAAAGTCGAGTGCTGTCACTCCAGATTTTGTTTTTGGGATACAATTTGAGACATACGATTTTATGTACCAAGTTACGTACATTTCATACGTCACATATATATATATTGTATATGTATGTTTTATAATTTAAATCTGACAAAAATATTTATGAAATATTTATTTCATAGCAATTTCTTAAACAGTTTCATAATAATTTCTTATTGTTATATTTATAAAACTGTATTTTAACTTGAGATTTTTTATTATTTATTTATTTTTTATTATTATTTTTTTTTAAATATAAAATAAGTAAATAAATAAAAAGGAATAACATGAGAATCTTTGTAATGATAAAGGCTCAAATTTCTCGAAACTAACGCTCTAAAAGTTGTCATAGGCAGAGCTGCCAACATTTTAAAGTTTTAAATCAGAATTGACACCAGTATTTTTAAATGAAATATGTTATATATATTGTCTACGATTAATATTACCGAAAACAGCTGTAAAAAGTTTCCGGTTTGAAGTCTCCCTTAAAAGATGGGAGACTTGGCACCTATGTCATAGGTAAAACAATGTAAGAATAATAAACAAAATAAAATGCTATCCATGGTTTCCATGCTTGCATTTTAACGAATAAAATAATGAAAAGGGTTAATTTAACCAAAAAACTTACATCACAATCACAAGCATGTATAGAGATAAAGAAAATGAAGTTTTATTCATGGTTTGCATAGTTTTGGAAAATTCGTTCATTGATTCTCAATAAATAAAATAATTGCTATTTTTAAATAATAATAATAGATTCAATATGTAGAATTCAACTACATCACGAGAAATTATTAACAATTTCGGGACCGCTGACGTAGATTCACGTCATTTGAAAAGCTGTAACTCCACCAGTGGACGTTTCTTTCGTAATTTGTATGTTTTTTTTTTATTTTTTGCGAATATACCAATATTCATTTTTGTATACCGTATATACTCCCGTATAAGTCGACCCCTAAATCGAGAAAAAAAAAGTTCTTTTGCACCGATATATTAAACTTGTTTCCTTCATCTTGTATGCACAAAATCAATCGTGATAAAACAAGTGAAAGGAAATTGATCTAAAATACTGGTATTAAACCACTTTTATCTTTCAAATTTAGGGGTCGACTTATACGCGAGTATATACGGTAGTCAAATATACTATGCATACGAATACTTTGATTAGAAAGATTATAATTATAATGTATATACATTTGTAATATAAATATGAAAACATTAAATTAAGTTAGTTAAGGAGGCTATGGATAATATAAATAAATAAATAAGTAGACATGTGGTATAATATTTAAATTAAAGGATTGCGATGTAATTTTTAATTTCTGGGAGACGTTCGGAATTCAAAACATATAAATACCAAGGTGCAAAAAATGAAGCTATTTGTTTTAAATATTATGTAGACCAAAATTTAATAATTTGAACTAGCAAGAAGAAGTAAATTTTGAAATATGTGTGTAAAAATTGAGGGCTAGGCGGGCACAGACCAATTAGCAGGAGTTGAATTCTCCACCTTTTTTTTTTTTAGGCATTTTCAGGAATAAAAATTTTCAGATGTTTTTGCCACCAGTATTTTTATAGAGAAATTTTTGTGATAATTTCATAGTAATGTATTATAATTAAGCAAGATAGTGATTAAAAAATAAATAAATAAATTCATACTTGCCAATATTTTAATTTATTCCGGAGTATATTTAGCCCCGCCTTTATTTCGTACCACTTATTTTTTTAAAGAATTTTTTTTTTTTTTTTTATAGGTGTTATATATTAAAGAAAATATTTTTATAAATAAAATGGTCGAAATAGAGGTGGGGCTAAAAATACTTCTGAATAAACTAAAATATTGGCAGGTATGTAAGTGTCTTAGCCTCGAATCAGCCCTACAAAAAAGGCGGAGAATGCGATCCCTGGATTATTTATTAAATACATAGTTTCCAGTTTAATTTATTTCAAAGGATTTTTAGCCCCGTCTTTATTTATCATCACTTTATTTTTAGAATATGTTTAGCAAATATATAAATACGATAAAATAAGGAAAAATTACTGTTTAAAAAAAAAGTGGTACGGAATAAAGGCGGGGCTAAAAATTCTCCGAAATAAATTAAAATGTTGGCAACTCTGCTAAATAGACCCCCCCCCCCCCCCCAAAAAAAAAAAAAAAAAAGTAAAAGAATCATGGTTTAAATACGTAAGTCGAAAAATGGCATCATATGTTAAATTTTTAAACATTGATTATATATATATTTATGTTCAGAAAACTGTATTTATTAATATTTTTTTTTTCTTTTTAGGTAAGTGATGGTTGCTTGTGTAATTAAATACAAAAGTGCTGTATAGTTTTGATTAATTAATTTAAGGTATGTGTTTTTTATTTTATAACTTCATTTTTATGACTTTTTAATTATTATTTGATTAGTTTCGTTTAATTTACTGGTATTTTTCTTTCCTCTTAAATCTAGAATTATCTTTTTAATGAATGTTACCTAAATTAATAACTATATATAATAAAACCAGAAACTGCACGATATTAAAATTTCGGATCACCTCTTCTATATAATTCTACAGTAACGCATATTTTCTACTGATAAATTTAGTTTTAAAATAAGTTTTAATGCAAAAATTGTTAAATTTTCTCTTTCTTTCTTTCTTTTTTTTCTGAAAACGCCCTTTTTATTACAAATTTCACATTTAGAAAATTATATTTAGATTTATTTAATTCCACTTTTACACTTCTGACATATCGACATGGATATTACTGGATTAGCGGGAATGTATTATACTATTACAATTTTTCATAAGCCTTAATCAGAATCCATGCAAGACTTTGCAAACTGAGTGCTACATGCATTGTAAAATAAAGTCGGTCATTGAGTCAGATATACACAATGTCAATATTTACTTATGAACTTGACTAGATAATACTTCAATTATATCTTGCCGAATCTAGTGATTAGATATGTCGCTGAAGAGCTACTATCATATCACTAAGGAGTGAACTTTTGGGCGTTGGTTTGCTGAATAAAAGAGTTTTTCTTTTCCTTCTTAAAGAAATAAAGTAAAAAAGAAATACAGAAATACACCATTTTAGCAAGTTTTTATTCTTTTAGACTTTGAATTATTTTCCAATAAGTTGATTTTTTTTTTTCTTTTACTTTCTTCTATATGTAATACAGAGAAAGTTTTGGATTCGTGAAAATTTTCGAACTCCGATTTCCGATGGATTTACACGTTTTGGGATGTCCTGAACACGATTTGATAGTTTTTAGAATATGTCTATCTGTGTGTCTTTGTGTATCACGAATTTTGTGGACGCTTTAGCGTCTCACGAACCAATGAACGAAATTTAACCAAACTTGGTATTTAGTTGGACCCTGACATAAACTGGTGCTCATTAGATTTGGGGATCAACCGCTCAATAGGTGGCGGTTGATCGCATTTTTTTAAATTTTTAACATGGCAGAATAGGACAAAATTTCGTATAAATGTACATAATAAGAGTTATTTTTAACTTGTGATTGTAAAATTAATATGAATTGATGATAACAGTAGTAGTTAACTAGGAAAAAAATTTTGTGCAAAGGGGTAAATTTTCAAGATGGGTATCTTTCGAAAGGTCTCGTCAATACCTTTAAAACTAATGGTTGAACTATAGATCTGTGATAATTTAAAACAAAGTTATCGATTTTTATTACTTTTAACGAAAAAAAAAAAAAAAAAAATCCGTATTATTATTATTATTATTATTATTATTATTAAATGTTGAGAATAAAATGGACTTTTTTTGGATATTTAGTGTTATACTACTTCTCTAATATTGAAATCGTCTGCATTATCATGGAAGATAATTTTTTTTTAAATAATAATTTTAATAAATTATTTTTACTGAGTGAATTTGTATAGGAAAATATAGAAGAAAGTCATGTGGTGGCTACAACATACTAGTTTTAGTAGTATTAGTGATTCAAATTACAGTGTGCTGGAAAAAAAATTTTTTTTTTTCGAACCCTGATACCATTTTTGCTGATTCTTATGTAAAATGACCTCCTGAATCCGAATATGACCCCCATTTTGCCCAATCACCCACCGTTTTCTCGGGACGCCACACCCACCTCCAATTTTTATCACTGTTCGGTAATTTTATGGCCATGAATTTGATTTAAAGAATGAAAAAGAATCATTTTAACACTTAAAACCAAAAAATATATAATGTATAATAAATAACAATAATAATTGATTGATTTATAAATGTAATGTATAATTTCAGTGGCAAATTCCTCCCCCCCCCCCCTAAATTTCCCCTTGCTGCAGATGTTGATGTTTTAGAATTTTCCAACTCTGTAGAAGATATTTAACAGTTAAAATAATCCTCCCCCCCCCTACAAATCGAATTTAGAGTTATAAAATTATCGAAAAGTGATAAAAAATAGCGGGTCGTCCCTAAAAAATAGTGGGTGATAGGGTAAAATGGGCGTCATATTCGGATTCTTAGAGTGCACATTCTTAGACTGACTAAGACAATGATACGACGAGGATTTATTAAAAAAAAAAAAAAAAAAAAAAAAAACAGTATTAACTCTGCTTTTTTAATATAGGAATTTTTGATAGTGTTCGGATACTTTTGTTACCGACTGTACTTTATCCGTTGTTCTTTTCTTTTCTTTATTTTTTTTTATTTTTTTTATCGGAACGTTATTAAGAAAACCATATGATATCAATCTTATTTATCAATATTTGTTCTTTATACTACTAAACGATTAACCATCCGTTAATAATAATAACAACAATAATAACAATTTTAGAAACATTCTATAGAATTTTTATTAGAACTAAAAGTATAAATTATAATAATTATGTATATTTCTTGACTGGACCTTCAATGCAGAGTTTTCCACCAGGTGGATTCTTATTTCACGTATAAAAAATTATTAGCACTCTTTCACAAAATGAGCTGAGCTTGACTTTTCATTAAACTCTCCAAAAATAAAAATTGTGTACATTTCTTAACTAACACCAAACATACGGTCTTAATGGAACACTTTGCATCATCTGGATTCAATATCATTTTTATAAAAATTTTAAGATTTCAAAGCACCTTAATAACCACCAAAGCTTATAAAAACTGCCCTTCAACCCTTTCATGAAATTCATAAGTATTTTTAACTACAGTCGGCAGCAAAATTATTCGAGCGCTTGCAATAATTCTGTATAAAAACTACATTTAATACTGTATTGTTAAATAAATCCTTGTCGAATCATCTTCTTAGTCAGTCTAACCAGGAAACCATCCCAATAGTGAATAATAGAAATCAATTAAATTCAATTAAATTATGTTCATTCGAGAGGGCATCTAACGTGATTTTTGACGCATAAACTGTTAACACTTGTACGCCTGTTCTCGTGAAATCTATATTTAAGTTTGAGTAAAAATGTAATAACGAGAAAGGAGTGGGAGGAGTCTCGTTAAAACCTGCCAGACCCAGAACCATGACTTTTATCAATTTTTAGATTCTATTTCAGTGAATTTTTAGACATTATATCTCAACAGAATATATCTCAAAGCTGAAATGGGCAACAGATTAAATATATCATCAAAGAACTCGTTCATCTGTGCTCTTTTGATTTCTGTTTGTTTTGGATTTCATTCATTATTTCAGTAAGGCGTGGTGTTGTCGATTCAGGCGTGGTTGCATCGATTATTAGCGAACTTCCAGAATTTATAACTCGAAAATGAGCTGACGAGAGCTATTGCTTTCAGCGTCAAAAAACGTATTTATATATGCTCTTTAGATTAATGCTTATTTCGATTTATTTTATGATTACAATATGGGATGGTTTCCTGGTAAGAACATGATTCGTCAAGGATTTATTTAACAAAACAGTATTTTGTGTACCTTTTTTACATAGGAATTATTGCTAGTGCTCGAATAATTTTGCTGCCGACTATAAATTTCAGCCAATAGGATGAAATTGAAATTATGTGGATTCTTGAAGGAATGATAAAAAAGGATGGTTGGTTGGTTGGGTTTAACGTCACACTTGTACTGTGCTATGGGTAATTGACGACGGTCTGGGACGCACCCCTAAGAATTGTCCGGAACCATGCCATCACAATTTGATGTAAGAGGAGTTGGCATCCGATGTATGAGCATGCAGGGCAAATGAAGTTAACTATTGTCTACTCAAGATGGCTGTCGCTGTAGAAACGCTACCGAAAGATCCTTATTGAATGTACCAAAACATTGACTACTGCTATGCTATTTTATTTATTTGACCTGTATTTACTATGCTTGAGACTTACAGATAAAATGACTTTCTTCTCGAATGATCCACGTTACATAATTTCACAATAACAATGCAGAATTTCTTATATAACTGTGTTACTTAATGAAGTCTGCGGTTACGATTTTGGTTTCTTGTTTTGCCGGACATTTCATCTTATCTTATATCATTCCTCTAAGTGTAGATTTGATGTCGCACTATAGCAACACAAAGAGGGCAATTGGCACCGATCTTCGCTTCATCCATTAGGATAGTCCAGAGGTACTATTTGTACGGTATCTGAAAGACATTGCCACCACGACGAATTTTACGTGCACCAGTCACCATTAATGTACAATTAAGTCACGTATCGACAATTGAATAAAAGCAATATTATGAATCTACAATCTTTAAGAAAAACAGTCTATTTTTTTTTCCCCCTTTCTCAATTTTCCATATAAAACCCCATCAGTATTTTCCCATATAATGCGCTTATTAATAATTTCCCCACCAGTTCCGTTCCAATTAAAAAAAACTTTTATTGGATTAACTGCTTAAATCTTAACCTCACCTCTTTAAGCCGGTTTCAAGTGTAACCGGTTTTGATGGCACCCTAGCCACCATATACAAAACTACTATATATAACATCTTCATTCACTTTTAACAAGTCTCTTGCAGTTCAATATTTAACCCCCCCCCCCCCCCGCATCGCCATCTTCCCCGTTCAATATTTACTTCCGCTATCCAATATAAATGTAATACTGTTGAAAATACAGATCCAGTTGTTGCCACAAATTACAAATCAGAATTGATTTCTATAGCCATATATATTATCTATTAACTCTATGCACATCATTTTATGCATAAATGATCTACGCTTTTAAGCATTTTAATATTATATATTATTTTCATTATGATGAATGTAGTGTAATGAGGTTAGAATTATCTTAGAAGGAATTTCGTCTATAACATTGTAATGTATAATAATTCATTTATGTGTTTCTGTGCACGAGCCCCAGACATGACATACACCAATATCGCGGTACGTACAAGCATCATAAACATTTTGAATCTCAACAAAGAGGTCTGACTAGCGCATCGACATTTAAGTAACAGAGAATTTTATGAACCTACAATCTATAATGAAAGAAGTCTACGCTTTTTCCCATTCTTATTTCCTATATAAAAACTAAAAACCCATTAGTACTTCCTCATATAATGCACATAACTATTCATTAAATTCATATCTATCAGCTAACAATTTCCCTAACGATGCCAATTAAAAAACCCCTCATTAGATTTTTCCCTGCTTAAATCTTACCCTCAACTCTTTAAACCGGTTTCAAGTGCAACCGGCTTTGATGACACCCTAGCCACCACACACAAAACTACTATATCGCCTTCATTCACTCTCGACAAGTCTCTTGGCGTGCGGCCAGTTTCTCACAAGACCATCCCTTCTTTGGTTTTTTATGGGTTTTTTTTATCCCCCCCCCCCCCCCCCGACGTTTCTTTTGACTTTTTTTTTTTGTGTGTGCATTCTTATTCTTTCTTTTGATAACGACGCTTCCTGGTTTGTTTCGTAATACCGCCTAAAGTTATCCGCCATGATTTTGTTTGAATTCAGGACTTTTTTTTTTTTTTTTTGATTTTGCACATTTGTGCTAGGATGTGCCTTAGTGGATTTGGGGGTTTGAAAGATGGATATTTGTTTTATGTCCATTTATTTGTTTATGTGGGAGTGTCACATAGGGTTGTGATATTTATCATTTTCGTATTTGTTACCGGCAGATAAAGGTATCAAAATAATGTACCTGTTGTCAATAGTTTTTTTTTTTTTTTTTTTTTTTTTTTTTAAGTTAAACGGGGGAAGTATGTTATAATATATTATTCACAATTCTTTATTTCCAAGATTTCTTAAAAGGAATATTGTAACATTTTTTAACCTTAGATATTTTTGAGCTTAATAAAGTGAAGTATATTTCTTGTTCTCTTTAATTATGCAGAAGCCCCATCTGTGGCCGAGAGGTTCTCCTCTCGAAGCTGGTAGATGGGCGATACCAGGTTCGATCCCAGATCGTACTCGTTGACTAACCCTTTCGGAGTTTCCCATGGTGTTTTTCTAAAAGTAGCGAGAGTAAAGACTAGGACCTCTTAGAAATTATCTCCATGGAGGATTTTCAACCCATGCCTAGGTCCTTTGTGTAGATAATTTGCATTAACTTATAATACCACTATACTAAAAAAAAAAAAAAAAAAAATATGTCGATAAAAAGTTTACGAAAAAAGTTTATATGAATATAATAAATGTAAATGAAATCATTAACTATTTTTTTTTTTCTTTTCTTTTTTAAAATTATCATGAAAACATTTTATTTTTAAGGGATAAAGGGGATGGGGGTTAATCAGGAAGAAGGAACTACTACACCACAATAGCTAGTATTGATCGAAAAATTCTATTAAATATCATAAATATCTGCAGACACAAGTCATGGGGCACCATTTCAGCAATATCTTATTTTTTTTTCCAACTTATTTCACTTTTGTATGTATCTTTTTTTAAATTCAGGGGCAAGTAGATGGGGATCATACGTAAAAATAAATAAGGTTTTTCACTTAAGAAATGTTTCATAAAGTACAGCTTATTAAAATAATAATAATAATTATTATTATTATTATAATCCCGATATCACGTCTTTTTTTTTTTTTTTTTTTTTTATTCTACTACTAATAATAATGGTTATATTTTATCTAAAAGGATTTATTGTTTATGATTCAATAAAGATTAAGGACAATTTTGATAATTTTGAATGTGCTGTTTACTCTTTCAAAAAATATTTTTATCTACTGAATAAAGAAGACATCCTTTACCCACGCATGATATAAATACCATTGTCAAATTAAAAAAAAAAAAAAAAAAAAAAACAGAGTGAAAGAGAGTGAATGAGAAAAATATTTCAACGTTTGTTAAAGCAGTTCTTTATTCCATAAATGGCATCTGCACACATTCTGTATATTTTCGGCATTTTTAAGCTTACAGCATACTTGCCAACATCCTAATTAATATTCCGTAGTATTTTTAGTCCCGCCCTTTTTCTCACACCAATAAATTTTTAGAGTAATATTCTACAAACGCAATTACGATTAAATAAGAAAAAAAATTCTAAAAAAGTATTGGTGTAAAAAAGAAGGCGTGGTTAACGATACTACGGAATATTAATTAGGATGTTGGCAAGTATGGCTTACAGTAACTGTTGCAGGACTGCTAACCATCTCATTAATAAGCGTAGACTTGTTTGTTTTGAGTCAAATTAATTAAAGAAGGCTTTTCAGCAATGCAAAAAGAAAAAGGAGAGGGGGGGGGGGTTGATTTAGGGGCAGCATCGATGCACCAATTATTTCAGTGTGGTGACAGGCTACATTTTTTCCCTGATTCTTCCACCAATATTTTTCTTTCTGAATTTTTAATATTAAATTTGCACTATTAATTAAGTGAAAATTATCATATAAATATACTGGTGGAAGAAACAGGGGAAAAAAAGGCTGGTCTGTAGTCATCCTGTAGTCATCCTGTCCATTTATACCTGAGATAACGATATTTATGTTTGCAATTTATTATGTTTTTTTTTTTTTTTTTTTTTTTTTTTTTACGAAGTTTTTACTTTGGATTTCTTTCAAGCAGGGCCTGATTAAGGGGGAAGCTCGCTCTTCACACATTATTTATACTTACACCGTTATTTTTTAATAAATACTTTCCTCCTATAATAAACAGAAAACTTTCATTAAAAATTATTTTAAAAGAATTATGGTGTTTAATAACGGTGAGTAAATTGGATTGTTTTACACCGTTCATTTTTTATAAAAAATATTTCCTCGTCAAAGCGTGGAATTTCTATGACATAAAGTAAAAAATAATTGTAAAAATATTCCGGTATGAGCGAGCTTCCCCCTTAATCAGGCCCTGCTTTCAAGGCCAGTTCTTTTTTTTTTTTTTTTTTTACGAAGTTTTTTCTCTGGATTTCTCTCAAGGCCAGTTTTTTTATTCGATTGACAGCTGTTAATTACTCTCAGATTATAAATTATAATACAAGATTTTAAAATAAATTCCATTAAGTACCCGTTTGAATTATTATTAAATAGTGTAAGAAATGCCTAAACAAGAATTATTATTTTTCATTACCATTATCGTTATTTTGGAAAACCTTTAAAGTGAAACCAACAACTTAATAAATATATGTATATGGAAAGCATTCGGAAGAAATAGCGCTATTTTCAAATGTGACCTCCAAATTTGTTTGCAAAGAAAAGTTTTTTGTCATGCTGCCTGATTTAACTTACGATTCAGAGACTTGGACATTAACGAGTAAAACTATACAAAAACTTCAAACAACCCTGAGAAGCATGGAGATTTGCATGTTAGTATTCACCCGAAGAGAAACACTTGGATTAGGGAGCAAACCAAAGTTACTGATGTTATTTCTAAAGTTAACAATCAAAAATGGAGCTGGGCTGAGCACCTCGCCAGAAGAAATAACGATAAATGGATTACCAAAGTCTTATTTCAAATACCGACATATAAGAAAAGACCGGGGAAGAGACCACTGTGTCGTTGGAGAGATGAAATTGTGAAGTTTGGAAGAGCAGAATGAAGAAGAATTGTAGAAAACAGGGCAGATTCCAATATAATATTAGTGGTGGAGAAAAATCTAGGAAATTCAACGGCCGTACGAACCATGGTAATGTAAATTATATTTGTATTTTTAAAACTGTCATTTCTTTTCAAGCTGTTAAATTCATCTCAAACTTTAAACAATTTGCAGCACTCGCTTTCGTGCTGCAGTATTTCTACTATTGGGCTAGAGACCAGGGTAAAGGAAAGCCATCACGAAAATGGTTACATTTTTACACTTCTGAAATTTGGTCAATCGAAAATGCTCCGTGCGATTATAATGTTTACCACATAAGTTTACATACTTGCCAACCTATCCGGGAAGATTGTTAGTCCCGCCTCTTTCTCCCTATTTTTTCACACCAATCTTTTTTTAGAATAAGAATTACTCTAAAAATTCAGTGGTGTACAAAAGGGGGCGAGAACTAGCAATCTTCCGGGTTAGGTTGGCAAGTATGAGTGTATAATAAATTTAAGTTCACCGTATTGGCAATTAATTGTTGGCGTGTGACTCAGACAAAAGTACAAAGAAAGGTTTTACTTTGTTGATAAACTATTAAGTCTAAAATTTCTGTCCTTTTGGATTAAAATACTGATGTCCGAAATTATCCTGGATAATGTTTAAGATATCCGTGGGTAACTTTTAAGATGATAATTGATAAAAAGTCATATAGATATTGTCTTACAAAGATTTCCAGTGTCATTTTATTAATTCAAAAGGACAGAACTTTCCGGTATACCCACACTTGTTAACTAATTAATATTCTATAGTATTTTTAGTCCAACCCTTTTTCTCACACCAGTAAATTTTCAGAATAATATTCTACAAACGCAATTACAATTAAATAAGCATAGCTGCCAATATTTTAATTTATTCCGGAGAACTTTTAGCCCCGCCTTTATTTCACACCACTTTATTTATAGAAAACTATTCTTCAATACATAACTTCGATAAAATAAGAAAAAATTACTTTTAAAAAATAAGTCGTACGAAATAGAGGCGGGGCTAAAATTACTCCGGAATAAATTAAAATATTAGCAGCTATGAATAAGAAGAAAAATAAATATTCTAAACAATGCTGGTGTAAAAAAGGAGGCGTGGTTAACAATACTACGGAATATTATTTAGGATGTTGGCAAGTTCGGTATACCTATCGTAATTAATTTCAAAATATTTGTATAAATATCTTTTAAAGGAGTGGTGGACAATTTAAAGAGTTTTTGTAAATTAGCGTTTTAAAATAATGGCACTAACTTAAATTTAAAATAATAATAGTAATAATAAAAATGTTAACACTTTCGCATTCGCATGTTTTTGTCTCTTTGATAGTAAGTATTACAAATGAATATACATTATACTATATTCCTCCTAATCAAAATATTTGTATCCATATTATATTTGATTGTACAAATTTAAATATTGGGTATACTCTTAAGAAATAACTAAGTAACATGCAAATCGCAACAGAAACGTTCACTGGAGGAGTTACAGATTTTCAAATGACGTGAATCTACATCAGCGGTCGCGAAAGTGTTAATATATTTGAAAAAAAAAAATTAAAGCCTCGCACATTTTTATTTTTCTTTCAGTTTGTCATCATTTTTGTTCAAATTTGTATTCTAAAAGCATTCGTATATTATTTTGTGAATATATTGACAAGTTCATTTAAAAAAAAAAAGATAAAAGAAAGAAAGGAAGAAATAACCTTTTACGAACTAATTAATTATTTTCGATTAATTTTACGACAGAATAATAACGTGAAAGTTTATTCAGTAGTTTTGTTATTATCCCCACGGCATTCAGTCTGAACCGTTATAGAGTGGTTTAGCACTTACGTTGCGACTTATAAAAATTGCTCGTTAATATGTGTTCTATAACCCCGTAAAATTTTTACCAAGCATTCTGAAACACCCTGTAAAAAATTCTATACAAAATAAGCTATAGCTTTATATTTTTCAGAGGTCCATTTTAAATGAACATACATCTGTGCTAATAAAAAAGAAATAGCTTTAAGCATATAATATTCATTTATATATAATTTTTTTTTAAACATCTGTCAACTACGCCACAGCATAACAAAATAGTTGCGAAAATGGTTATTCTTTTCCACTCATGCAGATTTAGAAATTGAAGATGATTCTTTTCCAGTGTTATAATTTACTTATCTGTTGACAGATCACCAAAAAACTGAGATTTTCTTTAAAAAATCTCTTTCAATGTCAAATGAAATTCTTCAGACAAAAAAAAAAAAAAAAAAAAAAAAAAAAGTTTTACTCCTGTTTGCTTTTTTGTAAGTCTTTGTTTCTGGTTGAAGCTTTATAAAAGGAGCTAAAATAAAAAAATAAAAATACTGTAAAAGTATTTTGTTCAGGTAAAAGAATTTCTCTTGAATTTGAAAAGATATCAGTTTCACTGCTATGAAGCGTAGAGTTTCACTGTATTGTTTGTATTTCATTCGATTATGTTTCCCTCTTCTTCCACAAAATTTTCAACCTCTAGTGTTTATTGTACATTTTAGAAGATGTGATTGGTTGTTGAAGGGAGTAATCTAATGTCAGACGTAAATTTACCAGCAAACTATTCTGTTTACATGTCAGACTAGATGAAATAAAATTGTCAATCTAACAAGGTAACTATTATATTACCACTGAACAACAACACCATTTAAAATTTTTGAAAAATCCAGTAATACGTCCAAAATTTTGGTGTTCAATTCTTCGATTCTACTAAATAAATATGCGGTTCAGAATAGAATTTAATACTAGATTTGAGATTAGGTTTCTTGATCTAAGTAAAGTCAACTTAATAATGGTTTTCAAAAAATTTCATGAGCAGCGAGAATATTGAATTACACAAGTTATCCCACAAGTACAGTGACAAACTTTATTGGGAGATAAAGCAATCATAAGAATTCAGAATTGAATAGGTTAAAAACCCATAGTAGGGACTTTTTTATTCAATAACCACCAATAATTTTTATGAGTGATGTTTTATATATATGATAAACGATTATTTTTCGATGTGATTAGGCAGAATATTACAATTAAATTTGTGACAGATATTGAATAAAAAAGTCTGTAAAATTGGCAATACTGATCTTAACCCTTCAACGGAGTTTCCAACTTTTATAATGTTTTCCGGAACATTTTTAGCCCCGATTTCATTTTACATCACTTTATTTTTAGAATAATTTTCTGTAATATATAAATACGATAAATTAAGAAAAAATTATTCTTAAAAAAAAAACTAGCATGAAAAATAGGCGGGGTTAACAATGCTCTCAAATAAATTATAAAAGTTGGCAAATCTGTTTTTAAGAACCAGGTGTTTTAAGTTATTTTTCAACAGATGTAGGCGTGGCTTTTGTATGTTGAATTTTTAACAGGGTTCCCACGGCCCGATTGTTTTCAAGGACTCTTCCACCAGTATTATCTAAAAATAAATTTCTTATTAAACGTACACTGTAAATTTAAGAATAAATTTATCTTAAGATTTTTCTGGTAGAAGTGTCCTTAAAAAAGGGCGTGGCCGTGGGAACCCTGTTTAACAAAGGCTTTTTTCGTGCAAATGGTTATATAAAAAGATATACATGGTAATTTTACTGTTTCTAATCGATGCATTTAAAGCTCTGATTATATTAATACGAATATTGTGTATGATTTTGTGAAATGATGAATTGTACAAGATTTTAAAATTTGCAAGGTAGTCGGAGTTAAAAAAAAAAATTAAAATACCTATTGTACTCATGAGCCGCCAATTGTGCACTCGTGGAGCTTGGTTTTAAAAAATCTCAGAAAACATCCAAACTTAAGTTTTAACATAACATCGGTGGTTATGGGTACTGGTAATTAATGGTTATGCAATTCTCAGTCCTTTTGATGCGCGCTAACTTCTTTTAAAGATTAATTTCTATTAAATTGCTAAATGCATTGCTAAGAATGAGGAACTGAATTATGTGCATATGCATGAATGTAAAAATACAATAAAAGAAGATTGTTAGTAATAATTAATATAAATATCTTGAACTAATTAAAAAAAAAAAAAATGCTGTTGTGTGTCTGGTGTGTTTAAGTTAAAAAAAATTTATACAGCATTTTTTTAATAGTAAAATTTTTGATAACTTTTAAGTAATTTTCAGCAGTTAAGTATAATGAAAAATCGCAATATGCTTAAATTACTGATTGAAAATATTCCGAACACAAACACCTCATATATATTTAAATATGACGCTAAAGGATATATAAAAAGAAATGATTAAATATATGTTATTGCGAATAAGGAACCGATTAACATGCGTGCTTGTAAAAAAAAAATCATGACTTTTTTTTTTTTTTTTTGAGAATCCTTCTGTGCCATCTGTTCGAACCATATGCAAGAAAGAAAACCATTTTTTTTTCCACTGTGGTGATAGCTACACCTACACCGACAGAAAACAAAGCCCGAAAATATGTAGAAAATATTACATTTGGCTCCCGCTGCGTAAAATAGATTCCCTCCCTTTTTCTCGATTGCGACATCCCACCACCCATTGTCAATTTTTCCTTGATGCGACAAAAAGAGAATATAACCACCCTCGAGTAAGTATGTGTTTTCCCGGAAAGACCTTGCAGAGAAACATAGGAGATGTAACGGTGTGCAAGGACAAGAACGAAATGCATTGACGGGCACAAGGAGTTGGACTGAGAAGGTCGGTAAAGCGTGACTTATGTGATCACGTGATTATAGTTGTGCCAGGCTGTGGTGCACACGTTTGCGAAATCAGTCATTAGTGACAAAAAATATCAGGGTTGTAACTGACCTGATGGGTATGAAATTTCCAAATGTCATTTTTTCATACTGTGGTACAGTCTTGTAAGGTGTGACGAAACGATAACTCATAAAAGCAAAGAGTCATTCACCTACGCTTCCTTTTGTTAATTTTTAGATTGTAGAGTCCTTATGTTCCCATTAATGATTTTAGACCTTTAAATACGGTATAACATAGCTGTCAACATTTCGACATTTTAAATTAGATTTACCATGATTATTTTGAAATAGAAATGTGTCCTATTTATTTTATACGATTATATGAATTAAACAATTTTATAGAAAATTTCTCGTATAAAGTCTATTGATAAAACGGGAAAGTTAGTAGCTAGAGTATACATAGCTACTAACTTTTTAACACTTTCGCCACCGCTGACGTAGATTCACGTGATTTGAAAATCTGTAACTCCGCCAGTGGGCGTTTCTTTTGCAATTCGTATGTTATTTATTTCTTAATACACCCAATATTCATATTTGTACAATCAATATACTATGGATATAAATAATTTGATAAAAAGGAGTATAATTATAATGTTTATTCATTTGAAATATGAATCTCAGTATAGAAAATGCGGACCTTACTGTCAAAAAGACAAAAACATGCGGTCGCGAAAGTGTTAAAATCAGTCCTTAATATTGTTGGTGCCCTCCCATTTTCACACCACTATCATTTTAGAGTAATTTTCTTCAATATATAATCACATCTCAATAAGAAGAAAATTGATCTACAGAAAAAGGGGCGTGTGCTGAAACACTAAGAAATAAATGTAAAAAGATGGCAGCTATGACAGGGGTCGTTCTCTCCGCCTTTTTTTTTTTTTTTTTTTTTTTTTTTTCAAGGACACTTTAAAATATTAGAAATTTTCGCCTTTTTTTGCCCCCGCTCTTTTCATGCGGAAATCTTTATAGTATTTTTATAGTAATGTGTCCTAATTAAATAGAATAGATATTATTACATAAAAATAGTGGTTGCGATAAAGGCAGAAATTTCTCATTTTG
The DNA here is from genome assembly GCA_963930645.1 of Salticus scenicus. Taxonomy (NCBI): domain Eukaryota; kingdom Metazoa; phylum Arthropoda; class Arachnida; order Araneae; family Salticidae; genus Salticus; species Salticus scenicus. Next base: position 177,331,775 of record OZ005658.1, read on the forward strand.
TGAGTGTGTCCTGAGAAAAAAGGCGGAGAGTATAACCATTTTTTGCTTAAAATCAACTGTTGTAGGTTTTTCTTTTTAATCACACCTTCCAACATTCTAATTAATATTCCAATTCCATTTTATTCCCGCCTTTTTCTTTCACACCATTTTTTTTATGAGTATCTTTTTTCTTATTAATCACAATTACATTTGGAGAAAATTACTCTAAATATTCAGTGATGTGGAAAAAAAGAGGGACGTTATCGTTTTTACAGAATATTAATAATGGTATTGATAGGTATGTTTGGTGAATTTATTATAATGCATCTTTTCATTACCTTGAAAATCATAATAATCGCCGGGAAAAAATTTATAGACGCTGTTAAAATTAGTTGTTAAAGTTTTCTATTTTTTCTGATTTTGTTATGATAGCTTAAAATTTTTTGAACTTGCAGCACGGAGTAAAAAGACAGGAGAAGAAGGTAACGCTGAAATTTTGTGATGTTGTTTTCTAATGTTTACAGATGGCGCCAGCGTGCAATCCTTCCTTCTCTCCAGCTTCCGCAATGTTATTCAATGGGGAAATGTCTCGTTTTAATTATTTTTTTAAAAATAATATCAAGCTGAAAAAATTTCGATTGGAAGCAAATTTCATTAAATAGAGTATTCTAACCAACATGTTTTTTTTAAGAGCCATTTTATACTAATTTTACTTTGAAAGAAAGCTTTTAAAAAATGACGATTCTTATGAACCAAAGCTAGCTAAAACAGACAATTGGGAGGAAGGAGAATGGATGAAATTTTGTAAAGAAAAAACATAAACTTACTTTAGGTGCAGAAAACACGAACTCGGACTTTATTTTTCTCCCAGGGCTTTTTTTTTGTTTTTCTTATCACTATCATAGCCTGTTTTACAACTAGGAACGAAGCATTTATTTGAAACATCTGAATTATGCAGTTTTAAGAACTTACAAACAAATTAAATTGCTTAAAATAAAAAATTTTAAATGTACTTCAGCAAAATTCTATTGAAAACAACAGTATATCCACGCCGAAGTAGGGAGGAATGACAAGTGGCGCCCTCAATATTTATCAAAAATTTAGATCACAGTTTCGTAGCTTTCTCCCAGTGGACCTTCAACTCCTATTAATATTACTCCGTGACTTGCAGTAAAATACACCGAAACTGAAACTCAGTACTTGTATGACTTTTGTAGCGGCTTGTGAATGAATGACATTTTGGGAGGGCTGCAGTCTAGTGAGTAAAAATAATACGTTAGCATGTAAAGCTTTTTCTTCTAATTGGCTCTTGAAATGTCAACATATTTACGTTAATTGTCGAAATAAGTGAATCAGTCAATAAGGTTAACAAAGCTTCTATTTTGTGTACTTTTTCTAAACGTTTCCATGCAGCACCCTCAATATATCATTCACTATCCGTCACTGATAGCTGTCATAAAGTTTGAGTATCCAAAATTATTTTTGATATTATTAAAGCAATTAATTTACTGGAATATTTTACATTACTGTGTAGGTTTGGTTGGTTGGTTTGGGTTTTTTACGTCGCAATAGTGCTGCGCAGATGGACAATTGGCGACGGTCTGGGACACACCCCTAGCGGTGGTCCGGAGACATGCCATCACAATTTTGATCCTCCACGGAAGGGATGGCTCTCCCGCTTCTGTGACTCCCAGAGGTATAATTTTTGATGGGAACATGGAGGACATTGCGGCCACGACAGATTTTACGTGCACCAGCCACCATTAGTGTACACGACGGTCTTTGGCCGGCTCGAGTACCGAACCCGCAATCTTCCAATTACGAGGCCGGCGCTCTACCGACTGGGCTACCGCGGCCCCATTACTGTGTAGGTACAGTTATAACAGGGTGTAGAACACACGTTTTTAAAGTAAATAGTTAATAGCACACAATACAAAGACTAATACATAACAAACAAAAAAAGTGTAATTAACTTATTTCTTCTCTTCAGATTTTCATTCATTGGTTTTCAAAATCGATTGCAATTTGACTAATGATCATCAATCTTGCGGTATGAAATAATAGAAAGTAAGAAGACGGTACATTGTAAAACATATGAAAAAGATGTTTATTCACAAGTACAATAAAAATAATTATCAAGTTTACTAAATTAGGTATATGAACATTTTAAAGCAAAAATTTAAATAATATATGGTTCAATAATAGCGTAAAGTAATCCTTAGTTCCATGTCAAAATTATTCTTTACCGAATTTGAAACACGTAAAACCACTTTCCCAGCAATAACACTATAGATGGTGGAAAACAGTGCGTATGGTATTTCGTAATGGAGTCTTACAAAAACATCAAGATGTTTTGCTCTCTGTTAAAACAGTATTTTACAGAATCTTTGTTGTTTGTAATCAGTTATAATTAATATGATAGTTGATTTTATGTTAGTTGCAAGTTGCAATGCTGCCAACCTGTAGTAATTATTTTATTTATAATTACCACTAATTTTGGAGAGTAAGGTTCGATATATGTGTAGCCGATTAAACATACATTAAATCAGATAAACATTGCAATTAAAATTTAGTGATGGATTTTGAATATAAAAATATCTGATAGTTGTTGTGGTTAGTTGCCGTTATCTAAATATTATCATAGAAAATTGTCATAGAAAATAGATAACATTATGTATTTTGTACACTGAAAATTATCAGGTTGTAAAACATTAATTATACATAGTTTCCAGCTCTTTGATTTATTCCGTAACATTATCAGTAACCGCCTTTTGTACATACTACAATTTTAGAAGAAAAATTTTCTTCTTATTTAACATAATTAAATACTAAAGGAAATTACTGTACCAAAGAAAGTGCTGGGGAAATAGGCGGATACTACTAACAAATCTACAGAAAAAATTAAAGTGTTGACAGCTCTGATTGCAGTAGCAGAAACAGTGCAGCATAATAGCGAGCGCTGCAGATTATTTAAAGTTCTGCAGATTAATTTAACATCTCAAAAACAAATACTAACCATAAAAATGTAAATGTTATTCACATTATGTTTTTAAATTACTGTACTTGTTGTTATATCATAGCCTCCTAAACTAGATACATGTCGCGTGGCTCGGAAACTTGGCAACAGTTCAAGCGTTAAACAGCGCCACCTGGTACAGATTGCGCGAGTTTTTTATTCAACAACCACCATTTAAAAGTGAGGTTTGATATACATAAAAGGCGAATAGAATCGGAGAAACTTCGATTAAATATATCATATATGACATCTTAAAATTATTGGGGAGTTGAATAAAAAAAATCGCGCAATCTTTACCAGGTGGCGCTGTCTACCGCTTGAACTGTTGCTAAGTTTCCGAGCCATGCGGAAGGCATCTAATTTAGGAGGCTATGGTTGTATCTTCTTAATTTATTTTCTTTGTAGGTGCAAATTTTATATATTTTATGAATTGCCAACACATATTGTGATACTAGACTTGGTCTGGCATTCCTGGGTCGCAGATAAATTTTGTTTTCATGCAGATAAATACAGAAAATTCTGATACTGGGGCTTTTAATATTTTTTACTAATAACCGAATTTGATGTAACACGTTTATTTTACAGTCCAGAAAGATGAGTGCCACATATTCCTTTTGTTTTTTTCCCACATGTTTTCGAAATTTGTTTTGCTTGAAATAAAGGCGTAACCACAACTGGTAAAAGAGTTTTTTTTTTTTTTTTTTTCTGTGGACAGATGGTATACAAGGACATTAAACAATGATGGTAGCTCTTCAACTGATTTATGCTTTATGAATTGTGCCTAACCTCAGCGGCCGTGTCTAATAATTTATTTCACTAAATAGAAAAGTTGCCTCTAAAAAAGATGTTTTAAACGCGTGAATTCTTTCTTTCTTTCACTTTCGTAATGGAAATTTAACATTTTTTCTCATTACTATAGAATATATATTCAATTTTTTATTAAAAATTTGGGTGAAATAATTTTTATAACGCATGTTTTTGTATCGTTTTTATATATATTTACACCTTTATTTATTTTATTTACTTTATTTATTTTATTTTTTATTTTGCAACAAAAACGGTTCTAACTTTATGGTATTTTTGTATTCTTTTATAGAAACGTATTAGCATTTTAAATTAAAATTTTTATTTATTTATTTATTTTTTAAATGTATGAATTTTTTTCATGCAGTAAATATGACAAGTAATTGCTCGAGCTACACTCAAATCTTTGTTATTCTATTTCTACTAACAGATATTTCTAGTTACGACTAGAGTTATACCCAACTAATATTACAATGTAATATAAGAATACAAGAATAAATAAGAATAAAATATAAGAATAAACTACATAATAAAATAATGTACTCTTATCACAGCAAGGAAAGTGTATTGTTCATTCGTAAAATCCCCTCGATCAGTTTTTTTTTTTTTTTTTAAACTTTAATTTTTATTTATTTTTCGACGATATATTTCTATTATACTAAAATAGCATTAAAATACATAACAGTTTTGTATTTACTTTAAAAGTTTCTCTAAAGAAATTTATATAATTTTCTTTATGAAACATATACTAAATATTCTATATTAAAGCCTTATTATTAGTGTTTTAATTAAATGCTTAAAGAATATATAATTGTTGCATAATTGTGCATTGTTGCTAGAACAATTTTAAGCGCTAATTTTATCTTAGAAAACCCTAACAATGCTTATTTCACGGTTGGACATGTGTTGCGTCTATATCATGTGCAAAGGGGAAACATCAAGTCAAGTTGAGGGGTATCAAAAAATAAAATGAGAAAGGAAAGAAAAAAAAAAAAAAATGGATGCGCTGACAGGAAATGAGTGGGCTCAAATCGTAATCGGGCCAAAAGGATGTTCAAAAGTGGATAGTTGGACTGGAAATCTCTTGGAGTTCCGGCAAATGCCGGGGCAAACAGGAAGAATTGGGAGGAATAGATAGAATGTCGCCTCCCATCCCTTGTCTTATTTCCCAGAAAGACACGCTGTCCAGTTAAAGCGATTCACGTGAGTAGGTACTGAAGATATGATTTCTTTTTTACTTTCGTTGATTAGTTGGGTTGAGTTGTTTTAGAGTGATGGTTGCTGGCAGTAGAATAAGATAGCAGGTTTTTTAGAACATGGTTATATAAATAAACAATCCAACTTTATAAATGATTTTTTTTATCAATCGCGTAATTTACCATAAACTGTTTATATTAAGATATAGTGATAAAAAAGTAAAAAGTAAGCTTTCTAATTTTTTAACCTTTCCTAAATATTGCTTTCTTTTTAATTTTACTACTACTTGATTTTGATTTTTTTTTTATTATTATTATTATGATGCGGTTTCTAGCTATACAAATAATGAACACACTTACATTTTTTTCCATTTTCGTTGAAATAGATACTTAGTACAAGTTATTCTAGAATGACAATCTGTTTAGCATAGAAGGTAAAAAATATTTTTAGAGTAATGGTTAGGTAAATAACGTAACTCATTAAAAATATTATTTTAATGGTGTGATTAAATGTCAAATTTCTATAGTTAGAAAGGATTAAAAAAAGAAAAACAAAACACCAACAATTTTTTTAAAGTTATTTTATTATTTTTTTTTTTGTTTTGCCAATGACGTTATTCTTTCTTTTGCCATTTAATACGGTTCTTGTTAGTTGAACATAAACATGAGCGCAAGCAAAGAACATTATCGCGTGGCTAATAATTCGTTCATAGCCTCCTTAACTAGATGCCTGTCGCGTAGCTCGGAAACATAGCAATAGTTGAAGCGGTAGACAGCGCCACCTGGTACAGATTATATGATTTTTTTATTTAAACGCCACCAATAACTTTAAGAAGTGATATATGATTTATATAATCGAGGTTTCTTCGATTTAATTTGCTATTTACGTATATCATATCCCACTCTTAAAAAATTTAGGTGGCTGTTGAATAAAAAAATCGCGCAATCTGCACCAGGTGGCGCTGTCTACCGTTTCAGCTGTTGCCAATTTTTCGAGTAACCCGACAGGCATCTAGTTTAGGAGGCTATGTTTCGTTTTTAATGAAAATGGTTATTTGGTTTAAATTATTTTAGAATGATTGTCTGCGAAAAATAAAATAAATAAATAAAAATGTATCTAGAATTTTAGACAGTCGTAATTTTATAAACGAAAATGCTATTTATCAATATATTAATCATTAAGCAGTTCATCTTTTTTCTGAACGTTATTTACAAGTATTGAATACTTGTATAATGTATTATTTTTAATCCAAGCGGTTATTTGGTTTAAACTGTTTTAGAATGGTATTTTGTCTAAAGTGGAAGGCAACATCATAGCTGCAAACATGCTAATTAACCCTTATCGCTCGTATGTCCCTTCTGAGGGGACATTAAAAAATCGAGCCACGCCTTAAGGTGTTCCTCTGCAAAGGTAATGTTATTTTTCTAAAAAGTGTAACTGTAGGCTACCTTTCGGCTACCGGAAAATTTTAACAGGAAGATTTATTTTATTTAATGATGAAGCAAAATAAAACAAATTATTACAATTTTTCGGTAGCCAAAAGGTAGTAAGTTGGAAACTATACGTGTGACGTTTTAAAGGAACGCCAAAAGGCGCGTCTTACTGTTCAAAATAGGAAAATATGCCGAGCGTTAAGGGTTGATATTTCGAATTTCGTAGTATTGCTAATGTGCACGCCCCTTAGAAAATATACCCTAAAAAGAAACTGGTGTGAAAAAAAAAAAAAAAAAAAAAAAAAAAGCAGGGTAACAGCAATACTACGGAATATTAATTAGGATTATGGCAGCTGTGCGACTTATGATTGATAACGTAAACAAATTTATTATGTAAAGAAGGTTTTCTTTTATGACGATAATCAAAACAAAATATATATTTTTTGAAATAGTATTTATAAGAAAACATTTTCAATTTTATACCGATCATTTGCTTTAATTTTGCAAAATAATGCATATTATCCAGGGGTCATACTCTCCGCCTTTATTTTCAGGGCATTCTCAGAGATGAGAAACTTCAGCTTTTATTACTACCACGATTTTTATACAATAATCGCTAACCTATATAATCACGAGATAATACTATAAAAATACCATAAATATTTCTACGTGAAATTAGTTGTGGCTATAAAGACGAAAATTTCTCATCTCTGAAACTGTAGTGTAAAAAGGGCGGGAAGTACAACCAGGGACTGATTTAGACCGGGGCACACATTATTTACACTTACACCATTCTTTTTTAAGCAATACTTTCCTCTTATAATAAACACAAAATTCTCATTAAAAATTATTTTAAAAGAATTCTGGTGTCTAATAACCATGAGTAAATTCGATTGTTTTACACCGTTGATTTTTTATAAAAATAATTTGCTAGTCAAAAGGTGGAATTCCTATGATATGCTGTAAAAAATAATTGTAAAAATATTCCGGTGAGAGAGTGCCCCGGCGTAAATCAGGCTCTGAGTACAACCCCCTGCATTATCCATACCTGGTAATATTTATAATTTATTCCAGAGTACTGTTAGCCCAACCCTTTTTTCACACCAGTATACTTTAAGAGCATTTTTCTTCTTATTTATTCGTAATCAGATACTGGTGAAAATTTCTCTAAAATCTGACTGGTGTGACAAAAGGGTGGAGCTAACAGTACTCTGGAATAAATTATAAATGCAGGGGTCGTACTCTTCGCCTTCTTTTCAAGACACTCTGGGAGATAAAAAATTTCCACTTTTTTTCCAACCACTAATTTCATGCTGAAATAGTTCTGGTATATTTATAGTAAGTGTTATGATTATGTAGGATAGGCATTATTATAAAAATATAGTGGGTAGCAATAAATTTGAAAATTTCTCAGAGCAGCGTTGCCAGATCTGACCTTTTTTTTTTTTTTTAATTCAATAGTCACCAAAAATTTTGAGAAGTGACATTTCATATATATAATAGACTATCAATCTCCGAAGTGATTATTCAAACGTTACAAATAAAAATTATTGGTGACTATTGAATAAAAAAAAAGCTAAATCTGGCAACCCTGCTTGAGAGTGTATTAAAAAAAATGCGGAGAGTACGACCCCTGTAAATGTTACCAGGCATAATTATAAGAGCTCGATGTCACCACCCATTTTTCAGGACATTCTCTGGGAAAAGAAATTGCCGCATTTTTTGCTACCACTACTGTTATACAGCAATTCCCATGCTATTTAATCACAACACATTACGATAAAAGTATGGTAAACATTTCTGTATATAAATAACGGTGGCAAAAAAGTCTCATCCTTGACAGTGTCCTGGAAGAAGGGCGGAGACTTCGAGCTACATCTGAAGACTGGATACTCACATTCTTGCCAACATCCTAATTAATATTCCATAGTGTTGTTAGTCCCGCCCATTTTCTCCCACCAGTAAATTTTTAGAGTCATATTCTACAAATGCAATTACGATTAAATAGGAAAAAAACACTCTAAAAAGATACTGGCGTGAAAAAAAGAAGGCGGGGCTAACAATACTACGGAATATTAATGGCAATTATGTACTCAGTTCCCACGACTCAAAATTTTATACGCATTCTTCCACCACTATTAAAATAAATTTGTTCCTAAATGTACACTGTACATTTGCCTACCATTATTTTCAAATAGTAATTGCCATTCAGTTGAATTCAAGAAAATCATTCGGTATATATATATTAATATACTATGTGTCATAGGTGCCAATCCTCCTGTTTCTCAAAGGAGACTTAATACCAGAATATATTTGTAATTGTTTTCAGCTTATTTAATCGTCGAAAATAGTGGCATATTCCTTTCCTTAAAAAAAAAGTATTGGTGATAAATCTGATTAAAATATTAGAAAGTTAGTTTGGCAACTTTAATATATATATATTATATCTGCCAAACTAACTTTCTGATATATATATATATCTTTTTCACAAACTGCGTATTTTTCCAATTCAAAATTTTTAGACACATAGAAATAACGTAGCCAGGGGATTTTTTTTTTTTTTAAATATATTGCATTTTTTAAATATTTTATATATATTCCTTATTCTCTTAGATAACGTATATATTAGGGCGGCCCTTAAATGTAAATGAAATTAAATGTAAGAGAAATTTTGTTTTTGTTATTTTCTTTTTTGAAATCCAATACGCATAGTCTCTAGTTTCCTTTAATTAACCCTAAACAATTTTTAGCAGAATATCAGCTCTCTGGGATAATGTTAATGCGTGCTGAATTGACGGGAAAATCCCAATATCTATATTAGGATTTAAAATTTGCGATTAACATTAACGTCTTAACATTATCTCAGAGATCTGATATTTTGCTAAAAAGTGTTTAGGGTCAAATAGGAAAAATTCAAGGGTATGCATAAGGATTAAAAAAAAATAAATAAATAAATAAATAAATAAATAAAATTTCCCCCTCATCTAAGGGACATCCTGATATGCATTTTATAATGTATTTGTTAAATAAGGAAATTATGTTTTTTGAAGCAGTACGTATAAATAAAAACTAGAATAAGGAAATTTTTAAAAACCTGTTGAATTTTCTAAAATAAATTTATTTCTCTTTATTTTATTTCAGATTTCATTTCACTTTTTGGAGCATATTTTTTGAGCTAACATACGTTCGATGTATTGAAAACGCAATTGTTTCAAGTGCGATTCGTTCTTATTGATTTTTAAAATTTCTCTCTCACTGGTCATATCTCTTTGGAATCACTCCATCTAAGGCACTCCTCACCGATAGAAAGAGACTAAAAGTGTAAATTTAGCATTAATCTCTCAACATCCTTTTGATATACGACACTTAACTTATGCACATTTCTGAGAAACTTCATCTCTCCAAATAACTTAATTCAGCCCAGACGGCATCGAGTAAGGCAGTTTTCCACTTCAAAGTCTTTTAACATCTTTAACATTGAGGTATTACCTCTACCCTCTAATCAAAATACAAGGGACGTGTTACTGGGTGTATAAGAAGCTAAATGGGGGGAGTCTGTCGAAAGATGAATCACACATCCTGGATATACTCGGGGAAAAAAATGAATAAAAAAAGATAAAAAATCATTCCGGGCGAGATCGGTGGCCATGTAAGGATTTTCTCCACTCCACTCCACTGTACAAAAACTTCCTTGTGTGTGTGTGAAGACTTCTTGGTGGGAGAGGGTTAAGGATTTTTTAATTTCTTTTTCATCTTCTTTAATGGGGGGTGGACGATAAAAGGAAGCAGTAGTTCAAGGAATTTTTATTTTTAGGTCGCCGTTAAGTGATATAAAACGAGATCTTATTTTGTTTCCTTTTTTCTTTTCCTCTCAGAAGTACGATAATGCTGGGGAATTAAAGATGATGCGAATAAACCTTAACAGGCTTCTTCTGAAGAATTTTGTTTGAAAAGGGTTTTGTTTGTAATACGTTAAAGATTTTAAAGCCATGTATATGTTTTTTTTTTTTTTCTACTATAGAATTAACAAATTTTATTATATAAGATATATAAATATTTCGTGCATAGGATTTCAGTGGTTTTAATTATCGAAAATTGAAAAACAATTAAAACTATATTAACATTGAGTTCTACCTTCTAACCAAAATACTAGGAATGCGTTACTGGATGGATATCGGGGAGGGGGATATGTCGAAACCATAGATATAGTAATATATATATATAAATCTATCATTCCCATGTTATCGAGCAAAAAATTTTGATGCCGAAAAAAAGTTCTAAAATCAGCCATTAGAGAGTATTGAAAAAAAGAATAAAAAGGAAAATGAATTTGAAACTGTACCTGGAGTTTCTCATTCACCTTTAGTAAATAAATTATTCATAAATTTTATTTACTAAATTATCCGTGTGTATCCCTGTGTGTGATTTACTCGGGAAAAGACAGCCATTAGAATGACTTCCCCCCCTCCTCCCCCCCCCAAAAAAAGGCCTCACTTTTTCCCTCTTGCTGATCAATCTATGTCTTATTGCTATATCTATGGTCGAAACATGAATCACACATCTTCGGTATACTCTGAAAAAAAAAAAAATCAGAAGACACAGATATTTCCAGTCGAGATCGGTGACCATGTAATGAATTTCTTCACTCGAATTTATAGGGGGGGGGGGGGTGGAAGTATGTGTAAAAAATTCTTAGTGTAAGAGGGCTAGATATTTTTTAATTTCTTTTTCATCTTCATAAGTAGAGGGTGGAAGATGAAAAGATAGGAGCAGTTTGAGGAGCCTTTATAGGTGGTCTTTAAGTGATATACAACAAGAACATCCCCTTTAATTTAAACAATTAAAAATACAATTTTTAGTCTGTTTACTATTTTAAAAATTTCCATTTGGCGATGTTTTTGTCACCACCATGTTTGATAATCAATATCTTGACTGATGCTTTTTTTTTTTTTTTTTTTTTTTTTTTTTCGGAGGGGGGATGTTTTGGGCTTACTTTTGTATTGTAAGAAAATATTACATTTTATTGCTTGTTTGTATATGCTTATTTTATTTTATTTATTTATTTAAAAATATTATTAGCAAGATTAGCGCATAGTGTGTTATTTCTTCAATAAATAGACCTGAAGCAAAAAATTAACGACAACTATAAAACAAATGAGTGTAGTTTTGCTCAACGATGATATATGTTAGACGATTAATAGACGTTTAATAGGATGCAATTATAACAAATAATAGAGGAGAGTCTCACTTCTTTCTTGAAGCTATCTATTGATCTCATTTGATTGTCGGCTGAAGATAACGATGCCAGACGACCAAGTTGATCAATCTTTGAAAGCTTTTTTTTTTTTTTTTTTTTGAGGTGCCTGCCTACCTTCGGAGGTGATTTTTTTTTTTTAATAATTGAAAAACTGCATATTTATGTGCATTATACGATAGAATATAGTAAAATACAGTAAATAACCTGAAAACAATTTGCAAATTTCAAAATATTTTGAAATTTAGGCTCAAAATATGCATAAAATTTGCGAAAAAAAAGTACTTTTACAAAACATCATAAGTCAAATTTAAATAAAGATATTTTTATTCTGTAAATTTTATTTAGATTATTGAAAGGTCCTTAAGAGAGTGAACTACTCTCAAAACTATAACCATGCTATTTAATATTTTAGAGACGATAAAATTTTTACAGGCTGAAAAAATCTTGAATTTACATGACAGTTCATAACTTCAAACGATAAAAAAAAAAAAAAAAAAAAAAAAAAAAATACTTTAGCTAGATTTATCGTCGTAATTCAATCCCTAAAACAACTCCTCTAGAGTATTTTGTCAAAGTTTCATAATGTTTCAATAATAACTTATGGAGTTATGATGTTTTGGGATAAAGCAAAATGCTAAAAATCTCATTTTGAGAAAAAGCAGAAAACAGATTTAAAAACAAGATTTTACCTATTAGATAAAAGATAATTTTAATAAGTTCCTGATTTATTTCAAAGCTTCTTATTTTCTTTTTTAAATTCATTTTATATTCAGTAACAAATTTTGATGCTTATATTGAGTATTATGTAAACAAACATTTACGGGTCATTTCCGGTTTCAAAAACTGGCAAGTGACTAATATTAAAATGCCTGTAACTCAAGTTCTAAGCAATATAGAAACAAAATTCAAGCTAATTTAGAAAGCTAAAATATCAGGCTTTAATACTAAACCAAAAACAGAAAATCGGAGTTTTGACCGAATATTGCATTTTAAAGGTAGGCAGGCATCTTAAGATTAACTAGCTGAAGTGATTAAAAAAAGTTTTTGAGTAAGTTTTTTTTTTTTTTTTTTTTTAATTCACAAATAAATTACTGAATGTATGAAGAAATTAATAAATTAATTATTATTAATCTTTATTCTTATCAAGGTTGTTTCAGTAAAATCATATTTTATAGTCAGAAGTCATAATTCGTATAAATTTTTACATCCTTTCTTCTTTTCTTTGTAGCATTGCCACTACTTTTTAAGAATTATAGTTTTCATTACTTTGAGAATGTTTTGATGCTGCAAAAAAGTTTAAAAAATTATTGCTTTGAAATACTGGTGACAATATAGTAAAAAGCGTGGAAAATATAGGTAAAAATATACCCCTGTCTGTAGCATGTGAGGTTTAAGGTGAGGGGAAATTTTCCATTCCAGTACTGACAACTTGTAGGAACTTTTATTTTCAACAAACATCACTATTCTTTTTATTATAATGTGTTTGTCTAATCACAAGTTTCTATAAGCCACTATTATGTATATCACATATCCTTCTTCAAAATTAGTGGTAATTATTAAATTAAAAAGTACCTACATGTTGGTAACACTAGTTCAGTTCGGAAACAATATTTTTTTAAAATAATTTTCTATTCTTATGATAACTGATAAATTCAGAATAAATGAAATTTTAAAGAAGTGTTTCTTGATATATTCTTTAGTTCAGTTTAATAATTTCAAATGTGAGGCAGCTAAAGCATTTTCTTTAACATTGTTAACTATGTTTCATTTTGATTAGTTCATGATTTTGTATTATACCTTAAATAGCAAAGTTCTAAATCTGAAAGATGATAGACGTGAGGGAGGTACTTGGTTCGAAGTTTTCGTGGTTTCTCTATATATTAAAAAAAAGTTACTGCCGCAGGCGTCAAATTATTTTGTCTGCGACCGCATCTTCTCTCGGAGGGCAGGGTCCGTCATGTCATGAGAAGCATCAATATGTTCCGAATACTCCAAGGTAGTCATTTCAGCTGCTTAGAAATTTCTATCATTTAAATTAAAGAAGTTATTAATTAAAAACGACAGGTTTATGAAGGTACTCTATTTGGCACCTGGAAAAAAGTTTCTCTCCTTGACATTATTCTTCTGTCATGAAGTCATTTTACACGGGAAAATTTAAATATGATCCACGGTTGTAGGCTGGCTTTAACGTCGCACCAGTGGGTCTATTCTGGCCTGTTCGCTTCGTTATATTCCTTCGGAATTTAACGATCTTCGGAATATAACGATAATTTGGTATTCTGCACTGTAAAAAAATAACTATTACCAGCTGCAAGAAACTTTCTGTGATTGGAGAAAATAATTAATTTCTCCAATCACAGAGAGTTTCTTGCAGCTGGTAATAGTTATTTTTTTTACAGTGTGGGCTGTTGCGATCGAAATTTTAGCGATATTTATCTTCGTTATTTTTCGAGAGCTCTAAGGCTGTCGTTGAGTGGCTCTTGTATTCGTTACAATATGGCGCGCTTTTTTGGTATTATAAAGGTGTTTAATCATTCCTTTTTTTTTTTTTTTTTTTTTTTTTTTTTAAGAAATAGTTATGATTTATGAAATAAGGAAACTTGGTTAAAGAAATGTTAGCAAAACTTAAAATACATAGAATGTAAACAAAAATTAATCAGTTTTTCCCACACATATCCAAATTTAAATAAAGTGAAAACGGAATAAAATACAAACTTTATTATTTTAAAATTATGAAAATTTCAACTGTATTTGAGAACCTAGTTATTTATTTATTATTATTATATATTTAAGTAATTGTTTTGAATGACTCTAAACGATTGCATACATAATTTAATTTTTTGATTTAATGTTTATTATTTAAATTTATGATTTAATTTAATATTTTGGGTATAGTAAAGCTTCTAAACAATTTTAAAGCTTAATATTTTTTAAAAAGCAATGCATTATTCATCATATACATTTATGTAAAAAATTGAGTAATGTACTTTTCACATAAAATTACAAATAATTTTCTAGAAATTAATATACATATTAAATCAAACTTCTATATATATATATATATATATATATATATATATTTTTTTTTTGGGGGGGGGGGCGTTAAAAAGTTAAAACATTATTTAAAAACAATTCACATTTAATTTAATAAAATCAAACAAATTTTATGATATTAATATAAAACACTCATAATATTTTTTATCATCTCAATAGACAATGACTTTATAAGTTTTAACTTCAAATATTTAAATAAAGATGTCTTTATAAAATAATAGAGAAAAATATTTTTGTTTTATTTACTAAATTAGAAAAAATGAATAATATAAAAACTTTCTTCTTTTAAAATTATAAAAATTTCAGCTGTAGTTGTAAATCTTTTTTTTTTTTTTTTTTTTTTTTTTAAAATAATTATTTTGAATAATTCTAAACAATTGCATACTTCTATTTAATATTTTGGGCTTAGTAAATCTAAACAACTTTAAAGCTTAATATATTTTAGAAAGCAATATATTATTCATATATTTATGTAAAAAATTAAGAAACGTACTTTTCATATAAATATACAAATAATTTTCTAGAAATTGGTATATACAGTGTAAATCAAACATTTATATACTTTATAATAATATACTTTCTTTTCTTTTTTTTTTTTTTTTTTAAGATCTAATATCATTAAAATAAATTCCCGTTTAATTTAATAAAATCGAACAAATTTTATCACATTAGTTCAAATCAATATTTAAATATTTATATCATTTCAATAGGCAATGGCTATATAAATTTTAACTTCAATTATTTAAGTAAAAATAAATTTATAAATAAAGAAAAATATTTTTATGTTTTACTCACTGAATTAGCGTTACAGTTTAATTAATTTTACTCAAATATATCAAAATATCAAATATTTCAATTGCACTTAAACAAAAAATATAGTTCAAACAAGGTGCATTGTACGTACTATATTTAAAAATTAATTTTTGGAAAAAATAATTAAAATATGAGTACATACCATGTAAATAAAATAAATCTATTAACTTGAATCTTTAGAAAGTGATACTTCCTCTTTATTTTGCCGAGTAAATAATTATATCGTGTGGCCGATTTCATTTTAACAGCCAGTCTAATATAAAAATTTACTTAGCTATTTTAAATTTCCTTCTCATCGAGACGATACAATTAAATTGAACTGGAAAACTGCTCTGCTACAACACATAAAAGAATCCACACTGTGTCTTTGCTTTTTATTTTTTTCATTTTCACAACAAACAACCTATATTTAACAAAACATGGCGATCATCGTCTGCTCTCTCTTACTCACTTGTAATCACAATAAAACAAACCACGTGCTTCGTCCTGATTGGATGAAAGAGTTAACCTCGAACGCAGTTTTCCCCCACCTCGTTTGATTATAACGTTCGTAGGGCAGAATTGCTCTACCACGGAATATCGTTATGAAAGAGATTTCGATTGAAAAAATAACGATCGCTTTGTCTTTTTAACGTACAGGCCAGAATAGACCCACAGTACTGGTAATTGGCGACGGTCGGGGACCCACCTCTAAGGATGTTCCGGAGACTTGCCATCACAATTTGGATCCTCCACCTAGAGGGTTGCTCCTCCGCTTTGGTGATTTTCAGAGGGTATAGTTTTGATGGGAACATGGAGGCCTTTGCGACCACTACGGAATTTATGCGCACCAGCCACCATTAGTGTCACGACGGTCTTTGACCGTGTCAAGTATCGAACCGGCAATCTTCCATTAAGAGCTCGGCACTTTACCGACTGGGGCACCGCGGCCTGGCTCCACGGTTGTAAAAAAGAAATAAAAAGGTCATATACTAAAGTTGTAATGCAAAATGGGTCTAGATATTACGAATTTCTTTCTATTAAAAAAAAAAAAAAAAAAAAAAAAAAGATTTTCAGCATATTTTTATAAAAATAAATAAAAATAAATAATGTGGTATTAAATATTATGTATTTTAGTTTTACATTGAATATTTAGATTTTTATAATATTTTTCTGCATTTATCTTGTGTTATACACTATTAACATTCCTATTCAGTGAAAAACAAAGCAGCGAATAGGAGGGCAGAGCTCTGCATGTTTTAATAAGTAAAGTGAGTCGGGGGGAGGCGAAGCCTTCCTCAGGAGTTGGGGAGCGGAGCGAGCAGGGGGCACAGCCACCTAGTTCTCTGAAATTTTCGAAAATACGAGCTCGTACCCTTTAAAAAAAAAACCCTCGAAGGACGTCCCATTCAAGCTTACGACTCTCTTGTTTTCAATTGGCCCTGCACTAAAGTTAGGAGAAGGGAAACGCCAGGTTTGACCCTCAAGTCGCACTTGTCTGACTAGCCGTTCGGAGTTTTTCGTGGTTTTCTCCAAAACCCGCACACAGATAATTCAACCTTGGTCTAGTACCCTTGCATATTCACCCATCCTTAACCCTCACAACCTTAACAAATATCTGAAACAGCAATTTCAAAACTATAAAATAAAAGAAACACCAAGCGTAGCTTTCTTTAACTATGATATATGTTTTCGACGATTAATAGACATTTAATAAGGTATAATTATGAGAAGGATACGAGGAGAGTGTCACTACTTTTCCTGGAGCCATTTGTTGGTCGCATTTTTGAGTGCCAGTAAAAGATAATTATACTGGACGATTGTGTTTGCTTTTACAATCAGTTGATCAATCATAACATTCAAAGCTAGGTTTTTGCTTATTAATGCTAACTAGCTGAATTCACTAAACGAAAAAAAAAAAAAAAAAAAAAAAATGGAGAGGTGGTTATTACTATAATTATTATTATTTTAAAAATTCAAAAGTTATGCAATATAGCAAAATGTAAATTATCTTAAGAAATATAATTATTCTTGGCCATGAAATATATTAATATTGTTTAGCTCAAACTGTATTCTATACTATATAGGAAAAAAAAAAAAAAAAAAACCTATTTTCCCTCTCTGTGACAATCTGTTGATCGCAATTGTATTTCAACTAATTTTGGACACGTGTATTTGTATTCATGAACTAGTAAATTCTGATTCAGTTCTTATGAAAATATTTGTTTGCTAAAGATAATCAACTAAATAATTTTTAAATTATGCGAAAGGAGAGGTATTGTTGATAAAAGTTTTCTTGATAAATTATTTTAATTTAGATTAGCCAAATGAGCATTTCTAGACAGGAAAAAAAAAAAAAAAAAAAAACTTTTATAAAAATAAGGCATTTTTCTGTTTATTTTCTATGAAAATTTCCCTAAATCATATTTATTACGGTATATTAATAAAGTAATTGAAATAAATATTAAATAGGGTAGGTGCTCCAGTGATTGACGTGCTCCAGTAATTGACATATATCCCGAAATATTTAATAGATAAGAAAAATAATAAAAGCATATATTTTACATATAAGAATTTTAACATTTTATGTCAAATACTGTAGCCTAGGGTGCTAATAACAGGTAAAATGAATAACTAGCAGTGTCAAAGACTGGAACATAGGGTACCGATTACTGATAAAATGAAAAACTGGCAGTGTCAATTACTGGAGCATTGAGTAAGTATAAGACAAAAATTCATAAAAAAAATATATATATCCTATCAAATGAATATATTTTAACATATATGTGGTTCTGAATGTCTTCCTTGCCATACGTATTAACTTAAGATTTCTAAAAACATTTTCTGATGAGTAGAACATTAAAAACATCAGAGATTGCTCTAAAAGTGTCAATCACTGGTGAACTTACCCTATATTATGTTACATTATACTTGTTCTCCGATGTGGGAAAAATATATTTTACGGAAAAGCACTCTTTTAATGCATTTATGAAACGAATTTTGCTTTAGAATTATATACATAAAAACCCTCATATCGCATATAGAATAATTTACCAATACTATGATTCTTTTTAGATACATATATTTTATTTTTAACGGTTTTTATGGTAATACTAGCGAGCTTCGCCCGCTAGCGGGTCAGTATTTTCAAATGAATCACTATAATTAATGAATCACTAACAGTAACTTTTAGTCTTAAGAAAAGAAATTTAAAAAAAAATCATTTCTGATCGGGTAAAATGTCGTCCCGGGTCCTCACTGCCTTCGGCAGCGCAGTCCCGTGCGCGCTGCGCGTGCACAAGTTAAGGGATACACGCGCTGCGCGCGCGTATTCCTTCCCTGACCCTTCGTGCCCCCCCCCCAAAAAAAAAAAAAAAATTCTGATCGGGTAAAAACTCACACCGGGTCCCCACTGCCTTCGGCAGCGCAAACCCATGCGCGCTGCGCGCGCACGTGTGAAGGTATATGTGCGCTGCCCGCAAATATTTCTTCTCAAATCAAATTTTTATTCTTAAGAAAAGAAAAGAAAAAAATCATTTCTCATGGGGTACAAAGTCGGCCCGGGTCCCCACTGCCTTCGGCAGCGCAGTCCCGTGCGCGCTGCGCGCGCACCAGTTAAAGAATATACGCGCTGCACGCCCGCATTCCTTCCCTGACACTTCGTGCCCCCTAAAAAATCATTTCTGATCGGCTAAAAAATCACACCGGGTCCCCACTGCCTTCGGCAGCGCAGACCCATGCGCGCTGCGCACGCACGTGTGAGGGTATACGCACGCTGCGCGCACGTATTGCTTCTCGAATCAAATTTTTATTCTTAAGAAAAGAAAATTAAAAAAATTATTTCTTATCGGTTAAAAAGTCGGACTGGGTCAGCGCAGTCCCGTGCGCGCTGCGCACGCACAAGTTAGCGGATACGCGCGCGGTGCACGCCTATTTCATCCCCACCCTTTCAGCCCCTTCTAATAAACCTACGTATACCAGTTTTGAACGGTCTTACTCAATTAGCTGAGATGCAAAAGAACACCTAATCAGGACGTCTCAAAACGTGTAAATCTGCTGAAAACTTTCGATAGTATAAAAGAACTTTAAAATATCTTTCGAATGATGTATTAAAAATAATTTAATCATGATTAGAAATTGAAATATTGAAATTTGAAAATATTACAGCGCCATCTGGCGGTAGAAATTTCTGTATTCCACTGTTCGATCCCAAATCAACAAAGCTTTCTAATGATGTATTACTTATTATATTATTTTAATCAGTAGCTGAGATACAAATGAAAACCGATTCAGGAGACCTCAAAACGTGTAAATCTATTGAAATCTTGAATTTATTTTCGATAATGTAAAAGTACTTTAAAATGTGTATCGAATGACGCATTAAAAAAAAAATAATCATGATTAGAAATAGAAATATTGTAATTTAAAAATATTACAGCGCCATCTGGCGGTAGAAATTTCTGTATTCCACTGTTCGATCCCAACTCAACAAAGCTTTCAAATGATGCATTACTTATGAAATTTTTTTAATTAGTAACTGAGACAAAAGAGAAACCCATTCAGGACACCTCAAAACGTTTAAATCAGGAGAAATGTCGAAATATCGAATTTCTGTAATCTACTATTCAATTCCAAATTAACAAAGCTTTCAAATGATGTATTACTTATGAAATTATTTTAATTAGCAGTTGATATACAAAAGAAAACCTATTCAGGACACCTCAAAACGTGTAAATCAGGTGAAATCTCTAATTCCACTTTCGACACTTTAATTAGTAGCTGAGATACAAAAGAAAACCCATTCAGGAGACCTCAAAACGTGTAAATAAGCTGAAATCTCGAATTCCACTATTGCGATGCAAAAGAAAACCTAATCAGGAGACCTCAAAACGTGTAAATCGGGTGGAATCTCGAATTCCCCTTTCGATAATGTAACCGTACTTTAAAAGTGTATCGAATGACATATTAAAAAAAAAAAAAGTTAAACATAATTAGAATTTTAAATATTGAAATTTTAAATTATTACAGCGCCATGACACCTCAAAACGTGTAAGTCAGGTGAAATTTCGAATTCCATTATCTACGGTTGTCGGTTAATGGAAGTAAATAGAAAAAGAAATATTTTTACCTTAAGTGTATTTGTGTCGTTTTGAAACTCGCATCCTCTTTCGACAGATAAAATGTGATTCGTTTAAAGATAAAATTTAATTTGCAATTAAAATGTAAATCTTTTGTTTATTGACGAAAATCGATGAAATTTGAACAGGAAGTTTGTGTTAAGATTGTATACTAATTCAAATGTGCGAATTTTGAAAAATTGAAGAAAATAGAAAATTGCAATTTTTAATCCCAGTACAAAAACACATGACCTCATTAAACACACCAGATGTTTTTTCTTTCCGTTCAAGATCGTCTGCCAAGTTAAAATGCTTGTGATTTGTTGCCACCATTTTAGTTTAGTTTAGTTAATTTAAAAAAATCTAATTGTCCGATCAATAAGCCGTTTACACCATCGAATTGAGAAAAAAAAGCCCTTTCCAATGGTATCTTGTTTGTAACAATACGACTGATATTTCTAATTAATTTTCTACTTTTTCCGTAAAAATGTCACTTTTTAAGCATTTAATCATGAATTCTGGGTCATTTTTCGGCAGACATGGGTGGACATTTTAATTAATATCTCCGCTAATTAGGTTCGCATCGCTTAGCGAAATATCGCGATGTCGAGATGAAGAAATTCTGCGTCTGTCGACACCGGTTTCGAAGCGCTGCGATCATTAGCGCCGGAGCTTTAGCTATGACAAGGCATTTCTCACAGACAGACAGACAGACAGACAGACAGACAGACAGATGCGTACAGATTTTAATAATATACAGGGACTGATTTAGACCGGGGCACACATTATTTACACTTACACCATTATTTTTTAAGCAATACTTTCCTCTTATAATAAACGAAAAATTCTCATTAAAAATTATTTTAAGAAAATTCTGGTGTCTAATAACCATGAATAAATTCGATTGTTTCACACCGTTCATTTTTTATAAAAATAATTTCCTAGTCAAAACGTGGCTTTTCTATGATATGTAGTAAAAAATAATTGTAAAAATATTCCGGTGAGAGAGTGCCCCGGCTTAAATCAGGCTCTGATAATATAAGGAGATCTTCCGGTTACACATCTTCAAAGAAAAACGAAGAAAAATCCGTTTGAAAGGCTGTATAAACAGAGTGCATACATATATGCAAGTTTCTACATTACATGCATGAAGTTCTCTATTTCACAAACAAACAAAAATTACTTTAAAATTCCACATACTAGTTTTTATTATTGTTATTATTATCATTATTAATGGAAATGTTAAAGACGATCTAAGATATGTAAATCAAATGGCAAGATACTGTAGTTTTATGTAATTGTTTCAAATAAATCAAATTTAACCCTTAACGCTCGGCATATTTTTCAATTTTGAACAGTAAGACACGCCTTTGGGCGTTCCTTTAAAACGTCACGCGTATAGTTTTCAACTTACTACCTTTTGGCTACCGAAAAATTGTAATAATTTGTTTTATATTACTTCATCATTAAATAAAACAAATCTTTCTGTTAAAATTTTCCGGTAGCCGAAAGGTAGCCTATAGTTGCGCATTTTAGAAAAATAGCATTTCATTTGCAGAGGAACACCTTAAGGCGGGGCTCGATTTTTTAATGTCCCCTCAGAAGGGCATAGTTCGTGCAGTCCTTGAATTTTCTTTATTTTTCGCACCAATAAAATTATATAGTAATTTTTGATATAAAAAAAAGCCTTAAAACTCAAAAGAAAATAAATTCTGTAAAATTACTGGTGGGAGAGTCCTTGAAAAAAGGCGTGACCGTAAGAAAAATGAAGGGACATACGAGCGATAATGGTTAATATAGTATGTATTAGCGAGTTTTTAAATAGGCGCTTGCGTTTTTGTATGGAAACCTTAAGCAATATATCGTGGCCAGTATATGGAATAGGACTGGTCGAAAATGATATGAGTTGATCACTTGGAAATTAACGGTCAAAAAATATGCAAAATATCTAACAAATATATAGTAATTTATTGGGGCACCATGCACAACTAAAAGGAGAAGCAAGTTCGGCTATTTGACCATATCACTATAGATTAACGTTCGAAAAACATGTGAAATACCTGTCTAAAACTTAGTAGTTTCTTTTATAAACAATTACTTGAAATGATTGGGAAAAAATATCTCGCCCGGGGAGTCATTGAACAGAAGAGGTGATCTGATTGCAATAGTTGCTTTGAAATTAGGAAATTTGTTCTACGTGATTATAATACTGTTTCAATCTGTTTAGCAATCCAGTTATTGAAGATAAAATGATTTATAAATATATATATATATATATTTAATTGATTAATTAAAAGGATGATGATTATATTTGTATATTATTAAACATGCAACTTTGCGATCAGAAAATAAATAAATAAATAAAATAATTAAAGATGAAAATGGCTTTGATTGTAATTTATAATTTCATGGACCTCCTGGAGGCCTAGAAGTTTCATTTTGAAGCTGGTAGACGGGAAATGCCAATTGGCCTAGATGTTTCAGCAGTTTTCTATGAAACTTCCGTGAATACGGGCAAGCGCTCCTTAGAAAGATCACCACGGTAGGCATTCTAATCAGTCCTAGGATTCTCGTGTAGTCAATCATCCATATCCCCTACACCACCAACTTATAATTTCATGTCATTAAAACATTCACTGCAAAAATGATACTTCTGGGAAACCAAGTGAAGCATTATATTTTTGAACAGGTTCCAAATTTTGCAGTTTATTAGAAAAAATAAAAATAAAAATAAATAAATAAATAAATAAATAAAATGAAATACATTAAAATAAATTAAAAAAAAAAAAAAAAAAAGTTTCAGTTCTAACGTTTCTATAGGTAGGGGAGCGGAGCGTGGGGCTGGTTGTAATAGTTTTTGGAAAATTAAATATATTTTGAAATGAAGCATTTACGTTTTCCTGTTTACAATTGTTGTTTTCCATAGCATACATAACATATTTATCTATCATATTTGTAAAAAAAGAAAAACTTTCGTTAATTTTGCTAATTTTAGCACAAAAAATATTTTTTCAAAATTATTTACCTTTTACAATTTGCCCCGGATTTGGAACAAATTGTAACAGTGATGAGAGACATACTACTACTAATAAAAAACGACAATATTTCAAAATGTTTTTGCTATCAATCATTTATTAATTCAAAAAAAAAAAAAAAAAAAAAAGGCCATAAATAAGTAATATTAAATTATACTTTCTTGGCATAGTAACAATGAAGCATATCAAATTGATTATAGTAAAATAAAGAGAAAAGTAAATATCTAATCACTTATATAAGTCACTCTTTGTCAGAACTTAAGTTAACCCTTTAACTTTCACTACTTAATTTATTTAAAAAATTACTAAACTAATTTTAAAAATGGCTTTTAGACACATAGCTGATCATAAATATTTAAAAAATAAAAAAATCAGCATTGTTCCTTTTCGAGAAATTTTCGGTTTGAAACATCTGTAAGTAAACCTTATTAAATTCAAATAATATTTAATGTAATAAATAAATCACTTTATAAGTAAGCATTATCGACAACAAAAACTCGTAAAAGTTGCATAGATCCCAACATTTCAATTTATTCCGGAGTACTTTAAACCTTTGCGGCGCAAGGTAATTCAGATTATTTAAATTACACTGCCATCGGAATTTACGAACATAATTAAAATAAAAGAAATTTTAAATTTTCACCTTAATAAAAAGGGCCATTTCTGCTATGTTATAAGTGTAGATTTTTGCTAAAAAATTTCCGGGATGAGTTTTTGCACTTGAGAATTAAAATAAGGTGTTCCATCAGCGGGAACACTGCGACTGAAAGGGTTAATACAAAATAAAGAAACATGTTCTCTCTCACACATTTAATGTATGCCCACATTTTGCAAATTAAGCATTATACCTATTCTTCTGCCTCAGAGTGGCTGTAGCAGGGATCGTAGTACCCGCCCCCCCCCCTTTTTTTTTTCAGGACACTTTCAGAAGTGAGAAAATTCCGTCTGTTTTACCACCACTTTTTTTCTTAGAGAAATTTTTATTGTTTTTTTAAAGTAACATTAAACAGGATAGAGATTATTGTCGAAAAATAGTGGTATCAAAAAATACATAAGTTTCTCATTTATGAAAGTATCCTGAAAAAAAAAAAAAAAGATGGAGACTACGATTCCTGACTGTAATCATCTCCTGAAGCAAAGTAAAACTACTCCTTTGATTCAGAATTTATATCTGGAGTAAAAATCATTTTATTTATATTTTTATTCTTTCGTTTTATTCTTTATTTATTTCTTTCTTTAATCTTTTTTCTTTATCTTTGGATTACTTTTTAACTGTCTCTTCAAAATATTTCTCAAATGCTTTTTTTTTTCCCCCGGCTGATGGTGTCTAATATTTGTATCTTTCTCACAGATTTCAGCTGTAGTCAAAGCATATATGACCCTTTGAAGTTTTTTCAGACTTCTTTTTGCAGTTCCTCAATATAAAACAAGAAAAAAAAAAAAAACAAACGTTAACATACCTTTAAATTATACCTTTAAATTAATAACTTTAAACATAAACCTTAAAAACACACCTTTAAATTAATTTATTAATATACCTATAAATTAACATACCTTTAATCAAAATTTACGAAATATGTTTTTTTCCACTAACTAGCTAAAATGAAGCACGTGTACAGAACCTCTCATTAACTATTTTTCAGGAACACTGATTGCGCTTACACTTATTTGCCAACATCCTAATTAATATTCCGTAGTGTTGTTAGTCCAGCCTTTTTTTTTCACACCAGTAAATTTTTAGAGTAATAGTCTTCAAATGCAATTACGATTAAATAAGACGAAAAATACTCTAAACAGATACTGGTGTGCAAAAGGAGGCATGTCTAACAAAACTACGGAATATTAATTAGTATGTTGGCAAGTATGGCTTACGTAATAAAGCGCGTCATACGAATCATGTTTATCGGAATATTTAATCAAAAATATTACAAACTATTTCGTAAATTGCGTGTTACTTCTTACCCCTGTTTCATCTAGCCCCCACGCTCCCCTAATAGGCTAGTTTGAATGTTGATATAAGGAAAATACTATAAAATCAAATTCGAAACACGTCATTTTGTTCATGTAGTTAAACGATATTGCACGTCAACCAAATGAATATATTCTAGATAAGTCCGGAGAAAGAATTTTGAGAACATCAAAAAATTATTTTAGTTATCAAATTTTCTTTAATTTTCCAAAAATCTTGTAAATTCATCTTAATTTGAGAATAAACTTTCGCCATGTAAAATGTATGAACAAAGTTATTGTTTTATAAACTTTTAAAAGTAAAAATTTGTAATGAAATTTTAAAATTTGAACCCTAAATTCATAAAAATTTTAAAATATAAATGTGTCTTTAATAATTCGGTATAAATTACAACAAATTCATTAATCATTTGCCGGTCCTATTTAATTTCACTCCTCTGATCAATGTTGCCAAATTTAGCGATTTTTTTAATCAATAGCCACCACTAAATTTTAATTTTAACATTTCTGTAATAACTTCGGAGGTTATTCGTCCCTCATATATATCAAATATCACTCCTTGAAATTATTGGTTGTAATTACATTAAAAAAATTTACTATAATTTCTAATGAATATATAATTTTGTCTGCCGTTTTCTTTGTTATTAATACTAGATAAAAATAATAATTTTTTTCTTTAATTTTCAAATTAAAAAAAAAATTATGTTCTCAATAAAATTTGTATGTCAAAAATTTTGTTGTTGTCATTATTATTATTATTACTATTACTATTATCGGGGCTGGGGAAATACGGTTGATTTGTCGCCATTGGGGACCAATGTATTTTAACTATCGACTATGATTTCAACTTTAAGAAAACTCAGCATTTAAAAAAAAATTATTATTATTATTATTATTATTATTATTTCAATATTTTAGTGGAAAAGTTGATCCCAGTATCGGCTCCTATTTCACTCTCATAGTCTAATTCTCGCCATTTTGATTCCCGCTCCTCTCAATACGTTTTAAGAGACTGTGTTGAATGAATACATCATTAGATTTACACAACTTTTCTTCATGCACTGTTCCCAGCTCGGTGTTAAATCAGTGCACCGTTTTAGGGAATTGGATTACATTGCTCCTGTTTGCGCATGCTTAACAACCTGGTTCTCAATCGCTGGCTTGTGTAATGATGTATCAATGCCAATGGTACATGTGCTTGTGAAAATAATAATCATGATGTTGAATTTCAATAGGTTTTCCTGATGTATCATTCTATCCTAGTAAATATTTGGTTTTTAAGCACAGAATTTTAATATCTATATTCAAGTAAATTAAAAAAATAAAAATAAAAATAAATAAATAAATAAATAAGGTGGTGGTGGGGGGAAGCAAGGTGATATTTTTTTACTGGCTACCAGAAATTTTTGCTGGTGGCCAATTTTTCTCAATTTCCTGGAGCCTTGATTATTATTATTATTATTATTATTATTATACAATGGCATAGCTGCCAAGTTTTTTAATTTATTTTGAAATGTTGTTAGCCCCGCCCTATTTTCCCACCGGAATCTTTTTAGAGTAATCTTTTTCATGTTTAATCGTAGTTAAATTATGAAGAATTTTTTTCTACAAGTATTAAGGTGTGAAAAAAGGGCGGTGCTAGCATCATTCCGGAATAAATTAAAAAACTTGGCAGCTATGCAATGGACTGTAGAAGTATTGAAAATAAAAATAACCCTATAGTGGAGGAAGTAAAAACAAAAAAGGCCCCTGCTCATCATCATTTTCTTCTTCTTCCTCAAGAAGAAGAAGAGTTACTCTCGGTAGTCTTCAGTACTCTCGGTAGCAGTACTCTCGGTAGTCTTCCGCGTCTCATACCTTGGACATGATTTTTCCAATTAGTACACGGTATTCATTCATCTTGTCTAAGAGACTAAAAACTGTTAATTCTCTTCTAATATTTTCATTTCTGATTTTGATCATAACTGTGCAGCCCTTTAGAGATCAGAGGTACCGTATCTCTGCTGCCTGTATTCTGCTTCTATCTTGGGAAAACAGGGTCCATGTCTCTGAGCTATACATCTAAGTTGGCACTGTCCATAACCCTATAAAACTTCAACTGCGTTTTTTTTTTTTCTCGTTTGTCTCTTTGATGTAGGCCCCTGTTTAAACAGAGAAAACTGTTAATTCTCTTCTAATATCTTCATTTCTGATTTTGACCATAATTGTGCAGCCCTTTAGAGATCGTAGGTACCGTATCTCTGCTGCCTGTATTCTGCTTCTATCTTGGGCATTCAGGGTCCATGTCTTTGAGCTGTACGTCTAAGTTGGCACTGTCATAACCCTATAAAACTTCAACTGTGTTTTTTTCTCTCGTTTGTCTCTTTAATGTAGGCCCCTGTTTAAACAGAGAAAACTGTTAATTCTCTTCTAATATCTTCATTTCTGATTTTGACCATAATTGTGCAGTCCTTTAGAGATCGTAGGTACTGTATCTCTGAGGCCTGGATTCTGCTTCTATCTTGGGCATTCAGGGTCCATGTCTCTGAGCTATACATCTAAGTTGGCACAGTCATAACCCTATAAAACTTCAAAAGTGTTTTTTTTTTTCTCGTTTGTCTCTTTAATGTAGGCCCCTGTTTAAACAGAGAAAACTGACACCTTATTTTAATTACTTCAATAAAAGTAGAATTTAACTCAATTTTCGATGTTCATTACAACTGTGTCTCAATTAATAAAATTTTAGTTTTATAACCATGCTAATTTTTGTTGACAATAAATTAAATAGATGATAACTATAACTAATCAATTAATATTACGAGATCAAAATCAAGAGGCAATTATCTTGGAGAGAGGTTGCATTTAATGTAAAAAAAAAAAAAAAAAAAAAAAAAAAAAAAAATGTGTACTAACTATCTAA
The DNA here is from genome assembly GCA_963930645.1 of Salticus scenicus. Classification (NCBI taxonomy): domain Eukaryota; kingdom Metazoa; phylum Arthropoda; class Arachnida; order Araneae; family Salticidae; genus Salticus; species Salticus scenicus. Next base: position 177,360,326 of record OZ005658.1, read on the forward strand.
ATTCTTGTTTTGAAGCAACGGGTAATCATTACAAATATTAACCATATTCACCTTGCAAACCTTAATTTATATAGTATTATGCTCTACGCACCTCTCCCGTCGAAAGAAGTTTCTTTTTTCAAGATAAAGTAAAATAAAATTGGCATGTTTAAGTTACAATAGCATTTTTTTTTTAAAATTCAGAATTACACTAGATAATTTTAATTATTTATTATTCGATGGAGCATTACGACTTCTTGTAAATAAAAACCTTGGTAGGTGATCCAAATTTCGAATTGAAAGATAATGCACCGCTTCAGTGAAATCTATGTAATTCATATTAAATTGCAATTTCAATTCAATATTTCACCGGAAAAGGATCATCCAAGGTTGAATCTATTAAAAATCGTTCAGAAAAATAAAAAACTATTACTATTATTTTTTTTTAAACTACAATTATGATTCTTGTTTAATTTTTTGACTACCGTGCGTAGTTACAATTTAATAATTCAATGAATCACTCAAGGACAATGCTTAATGAAGTAAAAAATAATATAATTCTACTTTACTTTCTGGAGACTTTTTTTTTTTTTTTTCAAGTTACTTCTCCCCCCCCCCCCCTTCTGCTGTGATTCAGTACAAATCGAAATACCAGACAAATGTGTTTTTAACAATATTTGAATTTTACGTTATATATATATATATATATATTACCTTTACAGTAAATTAAATAAATAAATAAATAAAATAAAATAAATCTGCTTGCATGCATTCTTTCTAAACTGAATTTAATTTAGTACGACAGATCTTATTTCAATTTATTCTTCCATATAAAGGCATGAAGTAACAGTGAATCATCCCCTAGCATCGGTTACTATATTCACTTCTTAAAATTTCTTTAGCTTAATTTCTTTAGCTTAAAATTTCTTTAGTCTTAATGCTTTAGCTTAAGACCACTTGGCGACTTTTAAATTTTTATTGTCATTTTGGCGATAAATTAAAATGGCTATCTCAATTGCGTAAGTAAAGACAACGAAAAACGTCCGAGCTAATTCGGAGCCAAATTTCAAATTTCGCAAAGGAATTCCTTACTGAAACTGTTCCATTTCTTACGTACGATTTTTCGCAATTTTATTGTAATTATTAAAAAAAAAAAAAAAAAAAAAAAGAAAAGAAAAATGCACGTTCTCTTTCTTTTTTCTTTTCTTTCTTTCTTTTTCTTTTCTTTTTCTTTTTTGCAATAAAAATAAATATATTCACTTATTTATTCATTTATTTTTGGTATATATTTTTAATAATTTTAAAGTTTAAATGGTGTTTTTACTTAGTTAAGATTTTTTTAAAATCGATTATCCGATTGTACTAAAAAATGTAGCGTTAGCTAGATTTTGTCCTTATTAATAAGTGTAGCAATTTTTAACGAAATCTAATAATCCGGACAGACAAACACTGATGATGACAAACAACTGATGACGACAATGATGATGACACAATGATGATGACACAATGACAAACTTTCTGCTTTATATATTTTAAATAAAAATAAAAATGTTTGCACGTTCATTCATAAGGTAATATAAATGGCAACAACACAAAATGGCTGTCTGAAAGGAATAGTACGACTTCTCGTACTAATAAATTAACAATACTAAAATTAAGATACTTGATTCTTGTTTATTTTCTGGCTACACTGCTAATTAAATTTAACAATTTATTGAACCAGTTAAGGATAACTTTTTTTTTTTTTTTTGTTAATTTAAATAAAAGCTCAAAAATAGAAGTTTACTTTACTTCTGCGAGATAAATTATAATATTCTTTGTTTTAGTTATTTTTTTTTTTCCTTGGTGTGATTTAAATTAAATCGACATTATAAAAAAAAAAAAAAAAAAAAAAAATGTTTTTCTGTTATTTGAGTTTTATAGCCTTGTTAAACCGTCACGGTAAATTAAATAAAACCCAAGAATTTCCCGGCCACTGCTTAAGTAGCTAGTGCACGCTATTAAAAATAAATAAATAAAAATAAATAAATAAACAATGCCTAGTTAGACTATAATAATTCTTTTGACCAGCCAAAGCTAATTCTCAAAGAAATCAAACTTATAAAAATTACCTCAGTTCTTTGAGATAATATTGTTACTTCCAGATTAGTTTTTCTCTGCTGTGATTGAATATAATTTATATTATAAAAACAAATGTGTTTATACTATCATTTGAACTTTACAGCTTTATTAAACAGTACTGTAAATTAAATATAACCTAACAATACTTCAATTATGAGGATAGATTTTTGTTCTTTTTCTTTTTTTAACTACAATTTCTAGTTAAATTTGGTAATTCACTGAACCAGTTAAGTATAATTATGAATTAAATAAAAGTTAATAGAATTTTACTTGAGATAAAATATAATATTGTTACTTTTAGAATATTTTTTCTTTGCTGTGATGCAAGATATATCTATATTATTAAAACTTTTTTTTTTTTTTTTAATTTTTTTATTTATTTAGTCATTGCAGTAAAATAAATTTAGCTTAACAATACACATATATTTAATCAATCATAAAATCGATTATGCACCTACTCAAATATCCCTGGAAAAATATTTCAAATACAACTGCAACCAATAATTTTTGACAAGTTTTCTGATGAATAAAATATTATAATGCAGTAAGCATTTGTTATTCTTTTTCATACAAACAATAAAAACCTTCAAAAATGAAGTAATCATTCAACTCAATAAACAATGCTTACAAATGGTATGTGGTAAAACATTTATACATATAAAAAGCATCAAGTATTATTTGCAAGGGAACATTGGGAGATTTTACATTATACAAGAATAATCAATTTTTACGGGAGCTATGAAAAACAAATAGTTATGTTTCTTTATGGGAAAATTAATTTAATTATTTTAACTGAAAATTTGAAATTCGAATTTTAATTATAAATTGTGGAATTTTAAAATGCAGGTTTGTTGTAACAGCAAAGATAATGGTAATAATCAATCAAACCAAATTTATCATTGTTTATACTTTCCTGGTAACATTTATACAGTCGGCAGCAAAAGTATCCGAGCACTTAAAAGAATTCCTATGTAATAAAAGTACAGTTAATACTGTTTAAATAAATCCTTGTTGAATTATGTTCTTAGACTAGACTGACTAAGAACAGGATTCGTCAAGGGTTTATTTAACAAAACTGTATTAAGTGTAACTTTTTTATACTGGGATTTTTGCTAGTGCTCGGATACTTTTGCTGCCGACTGTAATTTATTCTGGAGTACTGTTAGTCCCGCCTTTTTTCCCACACCAATATGATTTTTAAGAAATTTTCTCCAATATCTAATTACTACGAAATAAGAAGAAAAATGTTTTTAACACTTTGACTGCCAAGCCAAAATTGCAAAAGCCACGGTGCCGAAAAATTCTGTTGTGTAAATTGTATTTTTTTCGACATAAAATTATGTATAAAAAAATATTTTTGAATCTGATTCATTTGGAAATACATGGGAGATTCTCATTCTCCAACAATCAAACTCCAGTACGATTTTCATGTAACTGATATCGTTTTTATAGCCAAGGACTGAAGTGTTGAAAATCCATAGCTACCATATCTGATAGCCAGTGTCCCAACGGAAAAATCACTGGCTATCTCATATGATAGTCATGGCAGTCAAAGTGTTAAAATGTACCGGTGTGAAAAAAAGGCGGGTCTCACAATAATCTGGAATAAAATATAAATATTACTAGGTATGCTGATACAGTAAAAATATGTGTGTACAAAGTACTGTAAATCTGAAGAGGGGGGGGGGAGTTACCACTGATTTATAAATCACATTTATTATATTTTATTAATCTATTATTATTATTATTATTATTTATATATTTTTTGTTTTAAAGTACTAAAATAATACTTTTCCGCCCTCCAAATCAAATTCATGGTCATAAAAATACCGAACAGTTATAAAAATTGGGAGAGGGGTTGATGTCCCGAGAAAACGGTGGGAAAATGGGGGCAGGGATGGAACACGGGCGCAGAATTCATACCGGAATCTGTTTAAGAAATTTTACTACCTATAATATCGTTGATTTAAGAAGTAGAAAATTTTCTTACATTGATAGTGGTATGAATACTGCGCCCGTGTTCCATCCCTGTGGGGGTCATATTCGGATTCAGGAGGTCATTTTAAATAAGAAGTTGCTGCTTATTATTAGTGTTGCAGTACTGTAGGTGTTTCACATTTCTAGCGCATGCGCAATGGAAATGAATGGGGAGCAACGCTCTTGAAAATTATATTTTTGTATGATTTTTTTAGTAATAAAGCAGGTAGAAACTTCAAATTTTATATGTAGGCCTTTTTCTTATGTTTACATTCTCCCTACGTAGAGTTTTCTAAATTTTCGAAATTAAAATACGATGAAACGTTGAAAAAAGGTCTACTTTCGTCAAAATTTCATACATAAATTTCCTGTATGACGTAGTGTCTTAATATAATTAAAACTCAAAATGATATTTTTTAATAACATGTTAGAATTACGTCACTTTAAAAAAAATTCCCAAATGAACTATTCTTGAATTCTAAAATAACGTCATTTTTAAAAAAGTTTTTCGATGGGAAACGTGCATTTACATAGATAAAACTGCTACGCTTTCTATGATTGTGTGGTGTTTCTATTTACTAGTAGTAGAATAAGTAGTGAGAAATAGTAATTTTTACTGCAAATTATAATACACCATCAGAAAACTTTGCATGTTATAAATAAATATTTTATATGTCAGCATAATAAAAACAAACTCTTTTCTTAGAACAAAAATTTTAATTTTTTGTTAATGTTGCCATATCAGGGTTATGTTTTACGAGTGAATTATTTAAAAAATAATTCATTTATATTTAACGATAACCGTTCATGTTTTCGAGCTTATTAATAAATATAGGAATTAAAAAGTTGAGACATATTATTATAAAAATGATTAATTTTAACCCTTTAACGGGCAGTTTATTTATAGTAATGGTATATTAAAATATTTTTGGTATTGAGAATGATAATAAGAAAATAATTCCATTTTGCCTATTACGTAAAATTAATTTGATTTTTAATGTTTTATAAGACCATGAGAAGTATATTTACCGCCCAATAAATTAATTTTGAGTGAGAAAGGCGCGGTAAACTACGTTTCCACGCCTACTTTTTTATTCTAAGCATTTATTTTTCTGGTAAAATTACTTACTATGTCCTTATAAACAGAATTTCAGAAAAAAAAAAAAAGTGAATCAATACAGAGTGTGAACCTTTGTTCTTTTACTTTGTTTCATCGTGCATTTTAGCACAGTAAAAACGGCAGGCGCAGTAAAATTAGCATACCACGCCTTCCCTATTTTAAAATTTATGACTTTGGTGGTAGAATATTTACCACAGCTCGTTAATAGGTTAATATAGTGACCATGCTAAATTGTAACATTTATACTAATACACCCCACATTTAATGTTTGGTGAATCATTTAAAACAATCTGCTGTTTTATATTAATTAACTGTAAAAGTAAATAAATAATAATTACGACTGTAAGGTTAGGCTTGTCACGAATCCGAACTAATAATCCTCAAGCACATTTACACACCGAATTCTTTATTTTATTGATCATTCACGAATGTATACATATACTAATACACCCCACACATATACTAATACATATACTAATACATATACTATACATATACTAATACACCCCACATTTAATTTTTGGTGAATCATTTAAAACAATCTGCTGTTTTATATTAATTAACTGTAAAAGTAAATAAATAATAATTACGACTGTAAGGTTAGGCTTGTCACGAATCCGAACTAATAATCCTCAAGCACATTTACACACCGAATTCTTTATTTTATTGATCATTCACGAATGTATACATATACTAATACACCCCACACATATACTAATACATATACTATACATATACTAATACACCCCACATTTAATTTTTGTTGAATCATTTAAAACAATCTGCTGTTTTATATTAATTAACTGTAAAAGTAAATAAATAATAATTACGACTGTAAGGTTAGGCTTGTCACGAATCCGAACTAATAATCCTCAAGCACATTTACACACCGAATTCTTTATTTTATTGATCATTCACGAATGTATACATATACTAATACACCCCTCACATATACTAATACATATACTAATACATATACTGTACATATACTAATACACCCCACATTTAATTTTTGGTGAATTATTTAAAACAATCTGCTGTTTTATATTAATTAATTGTAAAAATAAATAAATAATAATTACGACTGTAAGGTTATTACTGGCAGTCTTGTGACGAATCCGAACTAATAATCTTCAAGCACATTTACACACCGAATTCTTTATTTTATTGATCATTCACGAATGTATACATATACTAATACACCCCTCACATATACTAATACATATACTAATACATATACTATACATATACTAATACACCCCACATTTAATTTTTGGTGAATCATTTAAAACAATCTGCTGTTTTATATTAATTAATTGTAAAAATAAATAAATAATAATTACGACTGTAAGGTTATTACTGACAGTCTTGTCACGAATCCGTACTAATAATCTTTAAGCACTTTTTACACACCGAATTCTTTATTTTATTGATCATTCACGAATGTATACATATACTAATACATATACTAATACATATACTATACATATACTAATACACCCCACATTTAATTTTTGGTGAATCATTTAAAACAATCTGCTGTTTTATATTAATTAATTGTAAAAATAAATAAATAATAATTACGACTGTAAGGTTATTACTGACAGTCTTGTCACGAATCCGTACTAATAATCTTTAAGCACTTTTTACACATCGAATTCTTTATTTTATTGATCATTCACGAATGTATACACATCAAAGAATGGATAAACCTAGGGGCATTAAAAAGCCTCTGATGAACCTTTAATGAACATAGATGCGTGTGAGAATAAAAAAACCCGGAATGATTTTTCTTTTAGTTTTTTGTCCATGGTTGATTGAAAATGGATTGATTCTCAATGTTTTAGATTCTAAAAGGTTTCAGAGTTAGAAATGTCCTCACGCTGTTCGGTTTTAAATGTGTTTGATGTAATCTTTTTGATGAGAAAATGGAGGATACTGTGTTAAAAGAATAGGTATGAATTGTTATAGATAAAATATTGGATAACCGATTAAAAATATTAAGTATTAAAATTTGATTAGAAATTCGTGTGTTGCACTTAACGATAGTTATTTTTATACGTGAAATAAATGATAGTACTTAAATTATTCGTACATTTTTACGTACGTACTATTTGTACCCACAATGAATTGCATATGTACAATATTATGGCATATGGATTTTCAGTTTATATTATAAAGAGTTCACGTGTCTTTAATAGTTTTCTTCCTCAAATGTGAAATGTTAGAAATAACAGACTTTCAGCCCTGCCGGTAAGATAAAAGAAAAGAAAATATAAGAAGAAATGAAGAAGTCAAATATTTTGATATTATAAGAAAACAGTGTGTTTTTTCTTGGCATGTATTTCAGTGAAAGAAGAAAAAAAATTGTAATGGGTCGCAGAAGCAACCACGGGAAAAATCCACTGACAAGAATTTTAGGGCGTAACAATTATTTAATCCTAATTTTTAAATAATTTTATTAGTGTCAGTTTCTTTTGATATAGTTGTTTATTTCAATGCAAAACTTAGCTTTTTTTTTCATGCTTTTTTCCCGTACAGAATATGCGGTAGAAACTAATCGCGATATAAACTGAAACGAATATTAAATAAAATAACACATGCTAAAAAATAAAGTAAATAAATGAACCCTGAAAACGCTGCTCTAGTATAAAATAGGAAAGATTTTGCAACTCACGTTTAACTGATTTTCTACGGCTACAGTTTTGTAAACCTAAAGTTTAAAGTGACTTTGATACTTGGGAAGAATTTCCTTATTCAAGTTTTTTCCAAAGTAGGGTAGGTGCTCCAGTGATTGGCATGCTCCACTAATTGACATCTATCCCGAAATAATTAATAAATAAGAAAAATAATAAAATCATATATTTTACAAAAAAGAATTTTAATATTTTATGTGAAACACTGGAGCATAGGGTGCTAATAACTGGTAAAACGAATAACTAGCAGTGACAAACACTGGAACATAGTGGACCAATTACTGATAAAATGAAAAACTGGCAGTGTCAATTACTGGAACATTGAGTGGGTGTCAAATAAAAATTCATAAAAAAAAAATAATTGTTATCAAATGTATATATTTTAACATACATGTGGTTCTCTGAATGCCTTTCATGCCATATGTACTAGCTTAAAATTTCTAAAAATATTTTTTTATGACTAGAACATTACAAACATCAGAGATTGCTCTAAAAGTGTCAATCACTTGTGCATTTACCCTATATTAAAATATTAAATCATTGAGTTAAAAGGATTTCTCACTTTTTCAGATTCACCTCAAAAACAGGACAAAAGAAAAAAAAAAAAAAAAAAAAAAAAAAAACTAGGTTTTGATAAATATTGCACTTTTAAAATTTATAAAAGTATAAGGATTGCTTTCAACAAGCAAAAATGAATTTTAATGATCGTTAAACACTATCTTTACAATTTTCAGTCTTATTTTATCTAATCCATATTTTTGATTGAAGAATTCCTCAGATAACTACCGTTTCATATCCACAAACTCACCCCCTCCCCTTTAATTAATATTTTTTCGTAAAATGAAACATTCGACCTCTCTGCTTAAAATACAAACATATTTTAAGCAGATTCTTTTTATATTGTTTGTATTTGTATTAACATAGATTATTATTTTTTTATATGCAATATATATGTAATATAAGTTTGTTTATTTAAAATTTCGATAAACGGATTCATTAAAATTTTGATATATTAAAATTTAGTTCCATTATAACCATCACATTTACAATATGATTAGACAATTACTTTACTTATAGTAATATAAAACCTGCATATGGAAAGTTTTTTTTTTTTTTTTTTTTTTTTTTTTTTTTTTTTTCCTAATGTTGTACCAGATTCAGAAACAATTATAAAAACTACCTTCAATATATTAAATTAGGAATTAATTTTAATTATATTCCCTCCCTCCCAGAAAAAAAAAAAAAAAAAGATGTGTGACCAATGCATACTTGCCAACATGATAATTAACATTTCGTAGTATTGTTAGCCCCACCTTCTTTTTTAAAGTATTTTTCTCCTTATTTGATCGTGATTGCATTTGGAGAATATTACTCTAAAAATTTACTGGTGTAAGAAAACAAGGGTAGGATACTAGGATTATTAACACTACAGAATATTAACATCATATTATAACATTAAAAGGAAAAGACTAAATCCGTCTCAATATGCATCACAACATTCACCTCAACTTATTGAAAATGGGATGTTTGTCAAGATAGAATGACCCCAAAATTTTGTAACTTTAATTTATAAATAAATTAAAGTTACAAAATTAAAGTTCATAAAAATAAAATAACATAAATAAATAACATAAATAAAGGCAAAACTTGAATGCTTCATTAACACATTTTTATCCTTCAATTGTAGTTCGTTATGAAAAGTTTAGGAGTCCCCTGACTCTCACAAAGCGCTTTCCTTTCCGGGTTTTCCAAAATATTTTAGATTAAAGCATCGGTAATAAGATTTTTTTTTTTTTTTTTCCTTTCTCCAAAACCACGTGATCTCACACGGGGAAAGAAAAATTACCGAATCTATATAATACCGGATATCGTATTTTTATTTTATTTTAAAATTTGTGAATTCATAAGGCTTAATTTCAACAAGCAAGAGTAAATTTTAATCGTCCTTAAACACCATCTAACATATCTTTAGAGTCTACATTATCGCTTTACCTGATCTATATTTTTGATCGAAGAATTCTTTAGAAAACGACCTTTTTATAATCCTCTAAAGTCAATCCTCTCTAAAAACCCTTTTCTCAAATCGAATATACAACCTTTGGCACACTTGTTAAAGGCGGCTTTGCTTAAGACAGAAGATACTTTAATCAAATTCGCTTGTTTGTCAACTCGATTCATATTAACATAAGCAGATTTATTTTAAAACCACAATAAATACTAAAATTTTATTTAAAATATGTTAATTTTTATATAAATAAATGTTACAAAATTAAAGACGATTAAAAAAAAAAAAAAAAAAAAAAGAGGGAAAATATGAAAGAACGAAAAACTGTGAATGCAGCATTAGTTTAAAGCAGGAAAGATCTTAAATCACATCACAGCTTAGTTTGCGAGCTACAGACCTAATGTAAAGTTTAATATCCCCCCCTCTCCCCTCCCCCCCCCCAAAAAAAAAAAAAAAAAAAAAAAAAAAAACATTTATTCTTTTATTATTATTATTATTTTAAAAATTTTAAAGCATTGAATATCTAAATTTTTGACTTTTTCAAAACCACATCATCTGAAAATAAACAATGAAGCAAATAATAGTCAGGCCTTATACAACAACTGCCCCCCCAATAAATAAATAAATAAATAAAAAATAAATTAAATAAATAAATAAATAAATAAATAAATAAATAAAAGCAGGGTTTTTGATAGAGGTTGCATCTTTAAAATGTGTATAACTATAAGGCTTGCTTTGGATAAGCAAAAATAAATTTTTGTCGCAGTTAAACACCATCTAAAATATCTTCACGGTCTTCATGCTCGCTTTATCTGATCCATATTTTTGATCGAAGAATTCCTTAGACAACGACCCTTTTATAACCCTCTAAAGTCAATCCTCCCTGAAATCTCTTCCTCAAATGGAACACACAACCCTTTGGCAGAGTTGTATAACACCCAAAAACTCGTCCAGAAAAAACTTGTGTTTCCGCTTCTCTCCCTGTTGTTTTTTCTTTTTCCTCTCAGCTCCCTTTCTCTGTAAAGAAGAAGAGTTGAGTTGAGGAGGTCCGAGGTTTATTATCTTCTGTCGTTTTGGAGCGTAGATCTGTAAAGATAATGGTCATGAGACTCCACTTTGTAAAGGGTCGACATATTTTCTAGTTTAGGTCTTTGGCCTCTTGCTGGGGTGTGTGTAGGCAAAGGCCCGAGGTAGAAAATAAGTTGACAATTTTTTTCTGCCTTTACCAAGATGATGACAGTTGTCCTGATAGTTAATGTGTGAGGAAGTTGGGACATGGTTTCCAGGGGATCTAAATGGCTCTCGTTTATTTTTATGGTCTTGAGTTACTTTATGCCCACGGGTTATTGGTGTATTTTATGTAGGTGTGTGTAGTTATAAGTGAAATCTTTATGAAGTAAAATCTAGATTGTCCGTGATTTAAAGTAAAAGCAATCTGCAAAGTTATAGTTTCGTAATCTGGAAGCACTAACATTAATATTTGGAGAAGTTAAAGAGATAACAAAATAAACCATGTATGACATCTTTAGTTCGATTCTTTCTGTTTATAATAATAATAATAGAGTTTAATATACTTTAGACAGCGTGCATTTATTAGTGACAGAGCAGTTAATGTTTCGTTTATTGAAAAATATTTCAGTTATGGTCCAAGTCAGTATTGCGATATACTGACAATTACTCTCAAGTCATTAAAAAATTTTACCAAAATCCTAGAGAGAGAAGACAAATTTATCGTCTTTAAAAAAAAAAAAACTTTTTTTCAATATTGGTTCACAAATATGTAAATGTAAGCAAATATATTTTAATATTTAAACAATGTTGGTAAATAATATTAATAATAGGCCTGACCTCGCAACTTTCCTAATATTTCACGTCCTTTTTATTATACTGTCACCACTATTATCAAAAAGAAATTTTTCTTAAGGATTTTAATTTTAAATTTCTATGTAAAAAATTTTTGTTTTAAAGATAGTAGTGATAGCATAATTGCCAACATACTAATTAATATTCCGTAGTATTGTTAGCCTCGCCTTCTTTTTCATACCAGTATCTTTTTAGAATATTTTTCTTCTTATTTAATCGTAATTGCATTTGTAGAATATTACTCTAGAAATATATTGGTGTGAAAAAAAGGGCGGGATTAACTACACTACGAAATATTTATTAGGATGTTAGCAAGTATGTGATAGTATAATACAATAAGCGTAAAATTTTAAGAATGCAGCAAGGCCTTTAATAATAATAATAATTTTTAAAAATGAAATTTGCCTATTTAAAAGAAATTTCTAAGTGCAATTTTATTTGTTTGTTTATTTGTTGAAACACCAATAAAAGCTCAATAGTTAATAAATAAATAGATTAATTTTTTTTTTTTTTTTTTTTTATCCTCAAAGATCTCTACCATTGAAACCTTGATTTTACTATATTGCATTGCTTTTTTTACATTGTACTTGTGCCTGCTTTTTCCTTGTCGGACTAAAGCTCGTATTTAAATATTTTGATCTAAAACAGTTGTATAATTTTGCATTTAGGGGGTGTTGCTTACTTTCTTCATTTTTCAAGACAACTTTCTCGGTGCATTTATAAGTGGTTAGAAACATGTTATGCATAATTATAAGTTCAAATTACTGAAATTAAACTCTTCTATCTCTTTAAAAACTGGCAGTAATAAAATAAAATGACGTAGACAGTTTGTGTTTAATTTATCTAAAAAATAAAGTGTTTGTGCTGTTTCTTCATTATAGCCTTGATGCAATAAAAATGTGTGCAATTCGAATCTTTCTCTGCAGTTTTATATCTTTGGATCATTAAATCATAATTCTAGATTGTCTTCCTGAACTACTAAATTTTAACTTGAGCCTTTAGATTTACTGTCGTGAATCCTAGTTATAATTTCTTACATTTTGTTTCAAACTTTCAAACGCTGTATGTATGAGCATGGGTCGTACTCTCCGCCCTTTTTTTAGGACAGTCTCATGAATGAAAAAAAATTAAATTTATTGCTACCAATTTTTTTTTATAAAATAATCTCCACCCTGTATAATCATAAAAACATTACTATAATTATACTACTAGCAGTTTTTCTATGTAAAATTAGTGGTGGCAAAAAAGGTGAAAATTGTTTGTCACTGAGTGTACTGGAAAAGGGGCGGAGAGTACGACCCCTGGTATAAGTTGCTCAGAATTGAAGTTTCCGCCCTTTTTCTCACGGACTTTCAAGGAGGAGAAATTTCCGTCTTTTTCTGTAACACTGTTTTTATAAAATAATCTCTATCTTTCTAAATCACGACACATTACTATTAACACTTAACGGACGAGTTCAATCTACTCTGCCTTTGTCGGTTTCCGGGCGTTTTACACGTCGTATGTCTAATGCATTTATAAATAACTCCGCCTACAGTCGTTTCTTTTATATATTGTGTATTACATCTATTCTGTAAGATATGCTCAGATTTCGTATTTGTACTATTAAGGTAGTATGCTTGTAAATACTTTAAGTACTTAAGTATGTATATAAGAATACTTATAATTACTATAATCATGTTATCATTTTTAATGATAAAATGAATTTATACATACATTTGCTTTATAATGCATCATTTAGGAGCGACGTCCAAAGGCGGGATTTTCTTTTTAAAATAGGAAAACTCCCCGTCTCAAATGTGTCCAAAATACCACGTAAAAAGCAAAATTTAGCAGTATGATCAACAAGCAGATAATACCATAGCTAATGGGGCTAAAGAAATATAATACAATGTGCATAAAATGAAAAACTAATGCAGTGTACTAAAAATTCAAGCAAAACAGTAAATCTACGTAGAAATTCATCCCTAGAAAGTCACAATGGGAAAACGTAAATCTACGTGGCCCATCCTAGGAAGTTAAAATGGTGACTCGTTGTTTATGTGACCCGTTTGTTAAGTGTTAAAATAAAAGTACGCATTTTTGTATGAAAATAGTGGTAGAAAAAAGTTGGAAATTTCTCATTCCTGAAAGTGTCCTGTAAAAAAAGCAGGGACTTCTAATTCTTGCGTTCTTATACACTTACGTGCGTTTTATTATTTCTCACCACTACTTCAGATTATTTTAGGTATTATTATAGAATTAAAATCACTGAGAAAAATTTCTTTTTGAAAATAGTGGTAACAATATTATAAAGCGCACTTAAAAATATAGGAGTGTGCGACCCCCGTTTTAAATAACAGAGCTCGAAGTCTCCGCCCATTTTTCAGAATACTTTTAACGATGAAAAAATTTCGCTTATTTTGCTACAATATTCTTTATCGTATCTTTATAGTAATTTGTCGTGATTAAATAGCATAGAGATTATTGTATAAAAATAGTGGTAGCCAAAAAAAAAAAAAAAAAAAAAAAAAAAGAAAGAAAAAAAGAAAAGAAAGAAATTTCTCATCTTTCAAAAAGGGCACAGTCCTTTAAAAAGGGCAAAGATTTCGAACTGTGCAATGATCAGTAATTAAATTATTAATTAATTTATTTTTTAATTACCGAAACTAACAAGACATGTCAGACACAATAAAAGATCTAAAATTCTGATTATTGCAACTCGTTAAATTTTAACTACGTAACTTTTCCAGGCATACCAATGTTGTAATTTACTCCGGAGCACTGTTAGTATCTGCCTTTTTTTCACATTTCTTTATTTGTTGTGAAATTTTCTTTAATACGCAATCACGATTAAATAAGAAGAAAATTATCCTTCAAGAAAAGTTGTGTGGAAAAAAGGGTAGGTACTAAAGATGCTTCGGAATAAATTCCTACTTTCGCGACCGCATGCTTTTGTGTTTTTGATAGTAAGGTCCGCCTGTGGGCGTTAATCTCCGAAGTTAAATATTTCAGAAATTTTTTTTCTGTATTGACATTTATATTAGAAATGGAAATACATAGCTGCCAAGTTTTTTAATTTATTCCGGAATGCTGTTAGCCCCGTCCTTTTTTCACACCGTAAACTTTGTAGGAAAATTTTCTTCAATATATAATTACGATTAAATATGAAGAAAATTACTCTAAAAAGATTACGGTGTGAAAAAGGGGCGGGACTAAGAACATTCCGGAATAAATTAAAAAAACTTGGCAGCTATGGATATACATTATAATTATGTTCTTGATAATCAAAGTACTTGCATCCATAGTATATTTCATTGTAATAATACGAATATTGGTTATAGACTTAAGAAATAAATGCATACAAATTGCAAAAGAAACGCCCACTGGCGGAGTTACAGATTTTGAAAGCGGTCGTGAAAGCGTTAAATGTTGTCATGTGTGCTTTTCATAGGGATCTCACGGCCAGCGTTCCCAACTTTTATAATTTACTCACAATCATTTTTAGCCCCGCCTTCTTTTCGCACCAGAAATTTAGTAGATTATTTCTCATTCACGTGTGACAACGATTAAATAAGAAGAAAATCATTTTTCGAAATTTCCGGTATGAAAAAGAGGCGTGGCTAAAAATGGTTGTGAATAAATTATGAAAGTTGGGAACGCTGATCACGGGCCAATTTTTTTCGTAAGAACTTTTTCATTACTATTATCTTAAAAGAAATATATTTTTAAATGTACGCTACATTTAAGAAGAAATTTATCTTGAAATAATACTGGTGTAAGTGTGCTTATAAAGAGGCGCGGCCGGTGGAACCTTGTTTTCACTTACAGGGTCGTACTCTTCGCCCTTTTCTTAGGTCACTCTCAGGAATGAAAAATTTTTTTATTTATTTCTACCACTATTTTTATGAAATAATCTCTACCCTGCATGTTCATGATCATGGCACATTATTTTAAATGTATCCAGAAGTGTTTGTGCATAAAATTAGTGGTAGAAAGGAAGGTGGAAATTTTTTATCTTTGAGAGTGGCCTGAAAAAATAGCGGAAAGTACGATCCCTGCACTGAGCAGAATAATTTTTATGTCTTAATATTTATTAAAATAAAAACTTCGACAATATACTTGAATTTGCAGTATTCAATATTTATTCATTACAGGGATGGAACACGGGCGCAGAATTCATACCACTATCAATGTAAGAAAATTTTCTACCTTTTAAATCAACGATATTATAGGTGGATAAATTTCTTCAACAGATTCCGGTATGAATACTGCGCCCGTGTTCCATCCCTGTCATTAAAAGTATTTATTTCTCTATCATAGGAAAAAAAAAAAAAAACTTGACTATCTACTAGAAACTTTATTTATTGTTGAAAAAATTTCAAAAGAAAAATAAAGGATTAATCTGATACAGACAGATACGAGTTTACCTCTAGATAAACTCCGGTGAAGTTTCTTTTAAAGAACGTCTTATCATTAACACCATCCCCCTTTATGAAGTACAGATTTTTAATTCTAACTTTCAACTGATCACTTTGTTTTTAACTGTTAAAAATACATCTGCGTGCAGACAAAAGTGAAAATGGATATTTTTATCTCCAGAAACTGATCAGATATCGAAGGATGATTTTCATCAGTTTTGTGAAAAAAATTTCCACTTTCCCAGATTAAGGTAAAATTACAGATAGTCAGATAAAACAAAACTTTTGATTTTTCAAGGATAACAATTTCATGCTTTTAATGTCGATTGTATAATTAGAATTCATGCGCATTAGAATTCATACAATGAACTCTCTTTATCTGATCTCTTTTTTTTTTTCAACAAAGTGAATGAAAAAAAATTGCTTATGTAGTAAAATTCTCAACAAAGAATATCCGATGTGACCAGTGATATTTTTTAATTACAAAACTAATTAATAATAAGGATGAGCGTAAAATTAAGAAAAATAAGATTACGATTGTCATTTTCTTAGATGTAAAGATAAAGATGTGATTGTATCTTTTCATAAGATAAAATAAATTTGTAGATCTCATGTAGATTAAGGGTACGTACTTGTCTAATTGACTGTAATCAAGAGTGAGCTTTTTTTTGAATCTACAATTAATTAGTTTGCTGTTTAAGCTCAGATCTTTTTGCCACAAAATCATTATCCAGTTCAACGACTGAAACTGGAAAGAACGATAACTATCGTATGTGTGACTATCCAAAAAATTTCGTTCCCTCGCCAAAAAATTATTCTAAAAATCTGAATATTCAACTCTTTTATCCTTTAATAAAGAAGTATGATGAATAAGCAAATCTCTTGTTCAGAAATGACTATGTTTTACAAAAAAAAAAAAAAAAGTACGGAATACAGACTGCATCAAGAGTGACAGACTATCAGCTTCATATCGTTGTACCAAACTATTCATTATTCATTTTCAATAATATAGAGATCACTTGTAAAAGGATTTCATAAAATTATGTTTTAACCTTAACGGGAAAAAAAAGACCGTTTTAGATTTATGGTTAAAGCGCCGATAAAAGCAGAAATCGGCGCCACTCTACGAAACTTCACTTATTAAAAATGATGCATTCAGAAAATTCAAACTCTTTAAAAGAAAGGCCGTCACGAAATTCTAATACATAAAAAGTATCTTTTCATAAAATTATAGTTTTATAAATAAACTCTTTTTTACATTTTATACCCATTTTCAGTATTATATAAAATGCTTGCCTATACTTGTTTCAATAAAGCCTTATTAGGGTCATATTAAGTATACATCTTAATGTGAGCATAAAAAATAGTGACCACTGAATTTAAGGATATTTTTCACCACAAAAATAAGCGGAACTTCAGAAAAATATTTTGTATTTCAGAGGGTTTTTTTTTCTTTCCATATAATTGGACCAAAATATCTGATCGACCGCTAAGTTTATATCGCGGACAAATTTTGTAATATTTCGATATAAACCTATGAATGAACATCTCCTATTTTATTTATTTATTTATTTATTTTACTGTAAACAAAAACAAAAGCAAAAATATCCCATTTGGTAAAGAAAAAAAAAAAAAAAAAAAAATAGAGAAAGAAAGAAAAACTTGAAACAGGGCAAATATCGGATAACAATTCTATATGAAACTGTCCAAAAATATAATATATAAAAGTATAATCAAAAACCTTGAAACCTACTGTATTACATATCCAAGATGGCAATAACAAATAGTATTAATGTATCTAATTATCTATTAAACTAACTTTTTACGCTCCCCTCCCCCCCCCCAAAAAAAGAAAGAAAATAAAGAAAATAAATTAAAAGAAAATAAAATAAATCTTCGAGATTACAAAGTTAACAATTTTTACATTTAAGTTCCTTAAAAAAAAAGAAAAAGTATAAAGCTAAAGTTAGTGAATAAAACATTAATGTAGAATTAATTTTAATCAGCTTTATAAATTTCTTTTTAAGTAATAACACTAGCAACATTGTTGTAGATAGTTTATCACCTTTTATGTGTTCCTGATTTTTGGACTTTTTCTGTTGTAAATTCTTTAATGTATTTCACTATTAAGAATAATTTTAAAGAATTAAATATTCGAACTGCTGTGCGTGGGAAAACTGAATTTATCACCTTGCAGAGAGATTTAACCTTCTGATTCTCCCCTACTGTGTTCTTAAGAACTTTTCTTTTCTTTTCTTTCTTTCATTTCCACTTCTAAACAAGAACCAATATATTTTATTTTGAGTAAAATGCTTCTTTGACCTGTAGGATTTTCCAAATGTAAAAGGGAGAGAAAAAAAAAAAAAAATTATTATTTATTAATTTACTCGATAAATTGCTTTCAAATAGCATATCTATAGTCGTTGGAAAGCCTCTAATTTATCTTCTAGAGCCTACCAATTTTTAAAAGATTTTTAGAACAATCAATAACTGTAAAGCTAGCTAGCATTATAAAAAACCTCGATCTTAAATTCAATTATGTGTCATTTTTCTATAAAACCTGTATTTTGCAATCGGAAAAACTTTTTCTCGTATGTTATAAAATGCCAACGAGGGCTGGCCTTCAATTTAATTAAAAATTATCATTATTTTAACTTTAATTTTCAACCGAATTCTGCGATTTTTGGACTGTGAACTCATAATCACTATATTTGGACTTTATTTTTTATTTTTATTTTTTTTTTCTGAATTAAAAATTTGTGATAATAAATAAATAATTCTAATTTAAAAAAAAAAAAAAAAAAAAAAGACTTATTATCTAATACGATTTGGATGTTTAAAGACTGACGGCTCGCACATTGTAAAATACCAATGCAAAATGGTGTTAAAAAAAAAAAAAAAAAAAAACCACGCATTTGAAGTAATTAAAAAAATTCCTTTAAAAATCTCTTAATTTTCTACCGAATTTATTAGAGATTTGAGCTAATAATCACTATTTATAACGAACTTTTTACTTTTATATAAATCAGTTTTAAATTCAAGATCTTTTTTTAAAAAGTTTTCTTATCCCTCATAAAAAAAAAAAAAAAAGAAAGAAAAGAAAAGAAAAGAAAAAGTGAAAAAAGGTTTATGATTTAACAAGATTTTAAAATTGGAGTATTACCATTTACAAGACTTTAAAATATCAGTGTAAAGTGGCCTGAAATAAATAAACAAATAAATAAATAAATAAAGAATAATAATAATTAATTTTAAAATACCTATTGAATAATTTTTCATCAGACATAACTTAGAGGAATGAAAATTAAATCAGCATTCTAAGGAAAAAAAGGCGTTGAAATCAGTCTATTAGTTTGGAAGTTACAGTGCAACAGACACACAGGCACAAGGCTTCAAACTTATAACACCCCTCTTTTTTTATTGGAGTTAAAAATAATTTTCTGAACCACTATTAGGTGATTCGAATTCTTCTAAAAGTGGGTTGGTCATTATTTGGAAAATGTTTCATTGTACAACTGTTGCTTACGTAGAAAGCAGGCATTTCTAACTAAAAATAAAAAATAAATAAATAAACGCCATCAGCTAAAAGGGGTGTTAAACGAGTTCACTCACCTTTTTGGAGGCTCTTGTTCAAAGATTTTTTTGTGATTCAAACCCGAGATCTATAATTTTTATAAGATACTAGCATGCTACGCCCGCTTCGCTGGTCACTATTTTTAAATGAAGGACTATAATTAATGAATTCTCAAAGATGCATTAATTTTTATCATGTGAAAAAAAAAAAAAAAAAAAAAAAAAAAAAAAATTCTGATCGGGAAAAATATCGCACCGGGTGCCCACTGCGTTCAGCAGCGCAGGCTATTGTGCGCAGCGCTCGGCCATTTATGTTCGACTCTCTTAATGAATCACTATATTATCGTAAGGGAAAAACATAAATATAAAATATAAAAAAAAAAAATCTTCTCTCATCGGCGAAATAATCAGTCCGGGCCCTCACGGCTTGCGGCAGCGTATACACGCGCGCACATTGTCCACCGTTCCCGCCCCTCCTAATTATTTTACACTTTCAAAAGTACCCGAAGTCGTTTTCTTGGGCTTTTAAAACTAAAAATGCTAATTTCCAACGTTCTATCTGAATTTCTTCATTTTTGCCCCTGCACCTCCCCCCCTTTCTGTCCCTCGTAATAATTCTATACTTTCGAAAATATCCGCAATCAATTTATTGGACCTTAAAACCTAATGATAATAATTGTGAACGCTCTAACTCTTATTTCTATATTTTTGCCCCTTCGCCCCTCCTTCCCGTATATCCTACTAATTTTTCCCTTTTGAAAATATCTGCATTCGATTTGTAGGTTCCAAATACCTGCCAATTTTAAACGGTCTAACTCTATTTCTATTGTTTTGCCCCTCGCCCCCCCCCCTTTCCGGTTCTCCTAAAAATTTTACAAATTCGAAAATGTCCGCAATCGATTTGTAGGTATCAAAAACCTCTATCTACCAATTTTGAACGATCTAACTCTATTTTACTTTTTTGCCATTCAGAAAGGTATATGTGATGCCTTCAGAAATAGATCTCATTATTTTGGAATCGAAAATAGCTAAAAAGAACAAAAAGTTATAAGTGACTGCTATAAAATAAAACTATTTTTTTTATTCAACATATATTTTAACTTCTTATGCCTTACTTTGTACTGCCAAGTTAAGGTGAAATGGAGTATAGCTAAAATTATTTGCAAATAGTTTTGTGTTTAGGTAGTAAAAGAAAAATTTGTAGACTAGCTAAAATTAGAGATACATGTGAAAATCAGATATATTTAGCTGGTATGCTTTGATTTATTAGGACGGAGGCCTATTAGTTTCAATCTATATATATATATATATATATATATATATTGTAGACCAGTTTTGTGTAACACCAAAATAAATTAGAAATATCAGTCCTATCGTTACAAATTCGGTACCAGATAAAAGGGGCAATTTTTCTGAATCCAGGGGTTCAAACAGTTTTTTGACATGACAATTAGATTTTTAAAATTTACTAAAGTATGGAATTTAGGTGGAAACACTTCATTTTAATTCATTTCAGTCACTTTAAAAAGTTCGTGGCCAAGTTTTACGGTCAAAAAATGAGATAATTTTTAATGGCTTTTTATTTATTATTTATTTTAATTTAAATCTTGATTTTAATTCTACTTTAATTGTTTAAAAGTTTAATGGGGGGGGAAGAGGTACTTTATGCAATTTTATTTGTTAAATTTTTTGACATGAAAAAGAAATATACGCGATAATGATAAAATTATTATAAAGCTTTGTGAACAAATAAACTTTCATTGTGAAATTGACGCCATTATTGCTTTGAAAGTATTTCTTTTTTCAAATGATGTATTTTCTTTTTTATAAGAGTAATAAGAGGTAAGAGTAGTAAGAGTAATTAGAGTAATAAGAGGAGTAAGAATAAAAGAATAAGAGTAATAACAGGCAAGATGAGTCTACACGAAAAGTAGTTATTTGTAATATTATTTTTCTTTTCCTGCATAAAAATATCAATATAGGGTAAATGCGCCAGTGATTGACACTTTTAGAGCAATCTCTGATGTTTTTAATGTTCTAGTCACCAGAAAATATTTTTAGATATCTTAAGTTAGTACATATGGTATGAAAGACATTCAGAACCACATATATGTTAAAATATATACATTTGATAACAATTATTTTTTTTAAATGAATTTTTATTTGACAACCACTCAATGTTCCGGTGTTTGACACTGATAGTTATTCATTTTACCAGTTATTTGCACCCTATGCTCCAGTGTTTGACATAAAATGTTAAAATTCTTATATGGAAAATATATGATTTTATTATATTTCTTATTTATTAATTATTTCAGTATAGATGTCAATTACTGGAGCATGCCAATCACTGGAGCGCCTACCCTAGTTTTTTTTTTTTTTTTTTTTTTTTAAAGACATCTCAACTTCTCATGCAGACGTAAACTTTATACTTTCATGCTTACTGTACCGCTACATTTCATAATTTGACCAAGTTTTTCTTACTTCTTTTAGGTATTTCTATTTTTTCGGTTTATTATTTTTTTTATTCAAGTTCTAATTTCTTTTTCTATCCTTTCTTTTCTTTCTTTCTTTTTTTTTTTTTTTTTTTTTTTTTTTTTTTTACACTGTCAGATGTCAAGCACTAATTAGAAATTTTTTGGAAATTTTTTTATCACTATTTTGGAAACATCTTACAGATACATTTTTCCTACAGCAACAAGTTGCGCTTAGTAAATATATTTCTGTTACGGGCAATTTCCAACAGTTATTGATTCTTAATTTCTTTTGATAATTTATAATATGTAATTTTCACTTGTTACGTTGTTTAATTGTTTATAATGTGGATATTCCATTTTATTCCCTAGATTTTCACAGTAATATAAACTTATTTATATTTATATATACAGAGAGAGAGAGAGAGAATAAAGACTTATAGTAAGTCAGCAGCAATCTTATTAGTTACGCAGATATATGATTACTTTTATAGACACAGGCGTATTATTTTCATTATAATAAAGTATACCTTCTATAATAAGGCATAAAATTCTATATAATATAAAGAATATTTTTCAAAAAATCATAAAATATCTCTTATCATATCGTAGAGGCTTGCGCAGGTCAAGTACATTTGACCCGCACCCGACCGCAGGAAAACTTTCGACCTACAACCCGACCCGTGATCCGCAAAATGTATTATTCAATTTACATTATATAAGAAGCTAAATTAAAATTCTATTTCACGAATTATAGTTATATTATTGAACATATCTTTCAGAGAGTTAAGTATTACGTAAGTATTACAAGTATTATAATTATATTAAAACTAGTGTATAATTAAAATTATATTAAAAATAACTAGAAAACTTCTGTGTATAATATTAGAAAATTTCTTGTGTATTATTACACTTACTTTAAAAAAATCAACTGTTTTAAATATTAACAAAAAAAAAAAAAAAATGTAAAATAAGAAAGCAAATATATGTTGAAGGCAAATAAATTTCTCATATAACTTTTTCACGTAGTTTTAATATTTATGTTTTTTTTAAAAAACAATTTTTATAGTATTTGTGTTATGAGTCACGTATTTTTAAATTGTTATGAAGGAAGAGAGAATGTCATCCAATATCTGCATTCAAAAAATTATATTCATAAAGAAGCAACATAAAATATTCTTCGGAGAAAAATATTTTGCGGGTAGACACGCGGTTTTACCCGCGGGTCAAAAATTAATGCTAACTCGACCCACACTAGACCCTATGCAGGGTTTCTATCACATCTCATCTCTTATGAAAAATATTTGAAAATAATTATCGTCTGCAACTCGATTTTGATTTTGATATGTAGATCACAAATGTTTTAAAATGATTGTCGTCTGCAATTCGATTTTGTTTTTAATGTGTAGGTAACAAATATTTAAAAATAATTGTCGTCTGCCACTCGATTTTGATTTTGATAAGTAGCTCTAGAGCTAAAAACCTGCTTGAATAATAAGTAATTTGATGCAAAATAAGTGGAAAAATATTTCGTTCAAACACCCCATTACTATTATATCTATTACTACTGCATTTTTCGAGATAATTTTTAACCAACGGTATCATTATAGTTTGAAAAAAATTCGTTGTTGTGGTGGTCTGCTTAAAATTTTTGTTTATTGGCGTATAGTTTTTTATTTTAATGCAAACGCTTATAATTAGGGGCTTGTCGGATAATAAGCTTGACCCCAAGCGACTAATATGTTATTACGTTTGTGTAAACTAGTCTTGCATTTTTAACTAGTTTTTGCTTTCAGTAATAATAAGGGCATTATGCAAGATTCACGATATTTAATTTGAAAATGATATAGTATTGCTCCTGGGTATTTGTAGGCTGATGAATGATTATATATATAAACACTTATTTAGATAAGGTCATCTAAAAACATTTTTTTTTTCTTTTTTAATGCTAGCTTTCTGTATGAAACTCATTGTAAAATGTAAAAGCTGCTCAAATTGCTTAAGAATGCTTTGTAAATTTTGTCACGTTTATCAAATAAGAAAATGCATTTCTTAAAAAAAATAAAATAAATAAAAAATAAATAAATAAATAAATAAAATAAAAATAAATAAATAAATAAAATAAAAACTCCATTTAAAAAATGATTTCGATTTCAACAGGCTAAATAGACATTAACTGCATTTAGAACAGGGAATGAATGCTTATATAAAAACCATTTACAAGATTGTGAAACTAGTAAATAATAATAATACTAATAATGTGCATAAAATTAACGTAAATTTTGTAAAATCTAATTTCTTAATTATTAAGAAATTGCTTTATTTATTAGTCGATTTACCAATTAGAAGTGAACTGTTTCATCATAATTCTAAATTTGAAAAGTATCTCTGTCGAATTCTTCAAACTGAGTTTTAGTTATGATTACAAGTTTTGAGGTCCTATGAATCTGAAAATCATGTTTTTAGAGATGGGCTATCTGTCTGTAATTATGGTTCTTGTTACTTGTTTCTTACCGTTACATATGTCTGTTATCAGGATAACAAAAAAAAAAAAAAAAAAAAAAAAAAAAAAAAAATTAGTAGGAAGTCCAACCTTGGCTTTTAAATCTATATCATAGAAATGTCACTTGAAACTTTTTATTTAGGCACAACATCCCCCATAAAACTTTCTTCTAAATTTTCCTATGCAAATTCACCTAGTAGAAATAATTTATTAAAATAATTTTCCATGATGAATGTAGACGATTTTTTTTTCTCACAGAAGTACAACAGTAAATGTTAAAAAAAAAAATCGGGTTTTATGTTCTAATAACAATACCTTAAAAATGTGTTTGTTTTAAGTAATCACAGACTAATGGTTCAAAGTGCTGCCAGATTGAGAGAAATTTCCCTCACAGTGGGAAATTTTGATGCGATTTTAGATATTGAGGGAAACAGGGAAATTTCTTCTCAAAAAAGGGAAATTTTACTTTGTCAGTTTTAAAGCATTTTTTGCTAAGTTTTTTTCCTCCAACTCAAACTGTCTGAACTAATTTCTGTATATGCTGAGATCTTAAAAGCTAATCAGTGTAATTTTTTCATCTTTTGTAATAATAATCTAAAATGTTCTGAAAAAAAAAAAAAAAAAATATATATATATATATATATATATATATATATAATAAATAATTTAATTCCTTTACAATACTCAGCAAATGAGAGAAAGATGAAAATACCAACAATGAAATTAAAAGTTAGATGTATTACGTATAAAGTTATTGTCACAATTACCTTTAATTAAAATTCACTGATTAGTAAAAACATGTTAAAGTAGTTACGCAGAAGAGTAATGACGTATATATCACTTAAGCCTAAACTATGAGATAGTTTTCATAATCCATTAATCCAGTAAATTCATGCAACACAAGATAAAAATTGAAAGAAATTAACCAAAAATACTATTGAAATAAAAAGGAATGCATGAAGGAAACATAGAGTTAAAATGCTGAAACCCAGTACAGATCTCATCAGGAAACTAGCAGTACTGTCAACATGGATGCAGGCATGAGAATTTTCCGCGGATCCGCGATTTTCCGCGTTTTTGTGATTTTCTTTAATTTCGTGATTTTTTATTTTGTTAAAATCAAACTCCAATAATGATCAGTGTTCAAACACTCCACGAAAAACTTGAGATTCTCAATCTTTTTCCATCCAAAATATAAATGTCAATATTCATTTTAAACTTGCTTTATGATATTCTATAACATATAAAAGAACAAAATTATTCAATATTTCTCACTCATGTATTCCCCCCCCCCCTTTTTCATCTCTAACCATCACCAATCAAACATTCTGCGGGAAGCCTTTTATTTTTGAATATTTGTCCATCCACAACAAAAATGTGAATATTAATTTTAAACTTACTTTATAATATTCTAGAACCCATAAAGAAGAAGAATTGTGTTTAATATTTCTCACTCATGAACTACTTTTTAACCCCCCCCCCCTTCCCATTTTCCACCACCAGTTCAATGTTATTAAATGTTGATTGCTAGCTTTTTTTTTTTTTTAACACTTGTTTTATTGTGCTGATGTGTTATTCTTTTAGTTTAATTTGTCACTTTAAAAATATTTTGTATAGTTTTTTCCTGTGAGCGTAATTTTATCATTTGAAATAAATTTTATGAACACATATATTTGTATAGTTTTCCCCGCACGCGTTATTTTTCAATTGAAATTAATTTTATGAACACGCGTGTTTCCTCTTTTTTTAATTTTCTGCACTCTCATGCCTGTATATATATATATATATATATATATATATATATATATATATTGATTTAGTCTTATTCGTCCAAGAAAGCATTCCTTGATTTTTTCAGAAATACGTGCGAATATTGTTTATAATTCCTTAGAAAAATACTTATGAAGGGCATTTTACCCAGGCCTAGGTCCAACGCATAGGGCTTTTAGCCATCTCTTAATTGAATAACATACGTTTTTAATGTTGAACTTTAGTAATATTTTGCTGCCATTTTTTTTCGATTGAATAATCTGAAGTTTACGATTAAAAAAGTGTGGTATTTAATTAAAAGATCGCTAGACGCTCTGAAATTGTGGATAATTTACCTTAACCCTTACACAATACCATATTCAGTGCAAGTTATTTTACCCTGAGTAGCTTCAAAGTCTTGCACATTGAACAATTGAGGGAAATTTTATGCCAAAAAGGGTAATTTTCTAGCGAAATGTGGGAAATATTAAAATTTCAATCTGGCAGCACTGTATCAACCATTCGTTTTAAAGGTGTTGACGAGTTATTCTGAAAGATACCCATACTCAAAATTTTCCCCATTTAGGAGGGGGAGGACTTAAAAATTGTTTCTTCGTTTCAAAAAAAATTTCTCAGCAGACTATTACTATTGTAATTTTCTTTCTTTGTTTCTTTTTCTTTAATGATTCGTTAAAAATAATTCTCATTGAGCACATCTATAGGAAATTTTGTCCTATACCCCCGTACTAAAAACTTTAAGAAGCGGGAAGGCAACGTCACCTGTTGGACGACTTTCACGTTTACATACACTAAGTTATACAACTACATATCAATTTGTACGAAATTCTGTGCGGTAGCTCCTGAGAAATAAATGCTACAAAATTTTGTCTCATATACACAGATATTTTCAAAAAATAGTCAAACCGTGATCTAGATCTTTGAAAACGCACAAATCCATCAAAAACCCGAAGTCGACAATTTTTACGAAATCAATACTTGTTTCTATTGAATATAGAAGAAACTAAAAAGTAGATTTATACAGTAATTTAAAGGCACAAATTTGTTCTCCAAATCTAAAAATCTGGCGACTGTCGTTGATGATTTGGCGACAATAGTCACTTATTTGAATGAAAATGAATGAAATTTCCTTAAAAGCGTCTCATATCATTGCAGTTTCCAAGTTACTACATGTTTCCTGTAAAGCTGCAACTAAATACAAGTTTCTTTACCTCCATACTGTAAGTGGCTCCGTGGTGACCCAGTAAGCTCAACTAAATTTCCGAACTTACGATTTCAGACTGTTTTATCAAACTTAACTGTAACTACCATATGTTTTTATTGGTCTATAATAAATTGATCTGTTGGTGCACTTGTAATCAAACATGGCTTGAAATTGCCCTGATAAACAGGGCAAAAAGCTTTGACTACATGAATTTTTGTAATTTTAAATGATTTTAATTAAATTTGTCTTTTTAAAAGAATAATTTGTACGTGTTTTACAGTGTAATTTTTATCAAATTAGTTGTTTTTTACAATGATACGTGGTTTCTAAACATATCTTTATGAGATGTAATAAAAGAATAATTTCTACTTGTTTTAAAGTGTAATTTTCATCAAATTAGTGGCTTTTTTTACAGTGACACGTGGTTTCTAAATATCTCTATATGAGATTATAATTGTATATATTTATCACTTTGTCACCATGCTGGTGTAAATCCTCATAACAAGCTAAATAAATCAAACACCAAATTCATCGATAATATGAAAACCAGTGACGTGGTCAGCTGCATGATATTAGCGAAAATTTATTGACACATCATCACATGTACCCTAATATGAAACTGAGTCGCATAGTCATTTGCACGACATAGTATGGATTAATTGATTAAATTAAAATAGAGCTAGAGTTCACTGATGTTGATAGGTAATTGGCAATTCGTAAAATAATGTCGGCACTTTTAATGTCCAAGTTCATAATTAAAGGTTACTGTCGGAATCAGCATGTCCGCAGGGTCATTAGTATATTGCTGGCGTGCTTGGCAAATCGCCCCGCTATTAAATCACCCCAAGCTGTGTTATTTTGTTTCCTGGTAGTATATCATTTTATGTCTTACTTGTTTAGGTGAATATATGTTCTTTTTTTTTCATCTATTTTGAAATATAAATGATAAGCCTTTGGAAATGTAATTTGTGGTCTATAATAACTAGTTTCTTTTAGTTCGCTAGTTATTTAGTTTTCCAACTTGTGTAGTGAGAGAAATAAAATGTTACTTGATTATAGGATTAAAATAAATGTTTATGTACATGATGTTTTTATTTCTTCATACTGATAAAAAGCAAAAAAAAAAAAAAAAAAAAACGTTAAATTTATGAAAGCGTTTTACTTCCAATTCACTGCTGTGCAGAAAAAGAAAAAATAAAATCGAGTTCCGATACAATTTTTGCTGATTTTTAAGTAAAATAACCTCCTAAATCCGAATATGACTCCCATTTTGCCCAGTCGCCGACTGTCTTCTTGAAACACCACCCCCATCCCTCAATTTTTTTTTCCCGGTTCGATAATTTTATAACCCTGAATTTGATTTGAAGAACGAAAAAGAATTAATTTAACACCTAAAAACAGAAAAATATATAAAGTTTAAAAAAATAACATTAATAACATATTAAAAAAATATAAGATATGTAATACATAATTTCAGTGGCAAATCCCCCCCCCCTCCCCCCCAAATTTTTCCCTTGTCGCAAATGTCCATGTTTTAAAATTTTCAAACTCTCTAGCCCCTCAGAAGATATTTAACGGTTAAAATTCCCCCCCCCCTCTTCTAAAAATCAAATTTATAGCTATAAAATAACCGAAAAATGATAAAAAATAGGGGACCGTTCTTAAATTCTTAAAAAACGGTGGGTGGTAGGGCATAAGGGGCGTCATATTCGGATTCAGGCGGTCATTTTACATAAGAATATTCTGAAATGGTGTCAGAAGCAATTTTCATGTCGAGCAATGTTATTAATAAAATAAAAATCCTGTATATTGTCCGTAAATTATATGCACACCAGAAAGTGTACTTAATTTTATAATTAGCGCCATATGAAAAATACATAAGACAGCATGGAATATCCAAAATTTTCGAAATAGAGTCCAATCCATCTGAATTATTTTATGTGGCCCTCTAAACAAATGTGAATGATTTTCGTACCATATCGTATATTGAACATGCTTTTATGCTTATAAAAAATATATGTTCATTTCATGTTGTTTAGTGTAGTCTAAAGATATTAAAAATTACCTACTATAAATTTCTTCCTTAAATGTATGTAATATACTCTATAACAAGAAAAAACGACGTACCAAGAAGGAGTAATGCAAACTGACATACATACAGGTTTCGATGGAAAATGCAAAATTTTAAAGTTTAGCTGCTATCGAATGAGCATGTGACGTTGCAGCGCATCTTAACTGCGCAATTGGCAGAATATTAAAAATGAAAAATTTTGATTCTGGGTCAAATTCTTCGAGAATTTTATTCCGTCTACTCAGAAAGACAGTAACTATGCCTCGCATACAGGTGCGCAAACAACATGCGCAAATACCAGCATTTGAGTGTGGTGTGTAGTTGGGCTCAAAGAAGCCGGTTGGACTAATCTGTGAATTTTTTGACAATTGGATAGGAGCGGCACCACTATTAGATGATATTGACAGGAATGGGTGAACCATGGCGTCGATCCTTCGTGCAGCTGGTACTTAAGTGACTTCAAAGACCCTTAATATTCGGCTTAGTGAAATGGGGTTGAGCTCAGCTCAGTCCCCGGATCTCTCTTCCACTGAGGACGTTTGGAGCATCACAAGAAGGGGTCCTAAAACCAGCTCGGGATTTTGCCAATCTAATGCACAAATTGGACAGAATTTTGCAGGATACTTCACAGGAGCACATCTGCCAACTCTATCAATTAATACGAAGCCGAATAACTGCGTACCTAAGGGCCAGAATTGGACCAACGCGACTTGTTTACTTTGTAAGGTCCTTTCTCTTGATTAAATCATTTAAATTTTCTGAAACTGTAATCAATTATTTTCTCCACATGTACATCACATCTATCAGTTTTTGTCCCATTCAGATAACTCCTTCTTGGTGCGTCGTTATTATTATTATTTTTTTTTTTTTGGTTATAGAGTGTACATTTGAATTATATTGGACGCTCCCTCAAACAAACCATTTGTCCGATTTGATGCTTCAAGTAGCATATAATACAGATTTAGAATACGAGTTTGGGCTTCCTGCTAATATTTGTTCATGAGTTATGTTAACAACAAACTCATACACACACAGAGACCAACCACTAAAAAACTGATTTTGGATTCAGAGGATCTCAAAACGTGTAAATATAGTAAAAACTGAATTTCGAAAATTTGACCTAAAATAATTATAAGATAAAAAACTTTTTATACACCATGTTTTTAAATTTTCTGTTGAATCATAGCTACAGAACTACATTACCACTTTACCAATGCGTATAAAATTTTTAAAGTAATAACGACGTCAATTTTTGTGAGATGCATAGTTTAACTTTTTTCAAGTTTTTTAACGTTCATGTTGAATTAAATGTATTTATTTTTATGTCGAAAGAAAATGAACTCGTAAACTTTTTTTTGGCAACAATTAAATTACAGCTAATATTTTAATGGCTTTTTTTAAAGCTATTAGGAGGTTATTATTTTCATATTTTAATTAATTAAAAGAAAACTATTCGAAAATCTGACTTCGAAGTACTGTTTTGTCATCGGGTTCTGAGCTACTGTGAAAGTTTCAAATGTCTAGCTAGTAGGGAAGTTAGTTAAAAACCAATTGCAAGTTTTGTACCGGACAAACAAACAAACAAACAAACAAGAATCGAAGTTAATAAAAACATGGGTAGGGCGTTGCCTTCTAGATCTCCACGTTCCGAGTTCGAATCTCGGTATGGATGTTTGTGCTGTCCTATGTTTACCTAATATTGTGTGCTCATGTTTCTGTGAATTTCTGTAAAAATATGGATCAATCGAAACAAAAGTCATTGTAACTATAGGTCTCAAATAAATATCTACTAAAATGTCAGATGAGTTAATAAAAACATGGTAATCAATACTTTCTCTACCATTATATGGGTAAGAGAAAGTAAAAATGTGAATTTGGTGTTGATCCTCTTAGAATTTTTTACTGTGGAGGTAGATAGTTTTATAAGATTTCACTTTAAGTTGATTGTGTATGACCGCTTTAAATTATTTAATTGTACATAAGCTTCCTTAAATATCTCAAAAAAAATTATCATATTAAATACTATGATTAAATAAATAAAATTTTATATTACAGCTATATTAACTTTCATACACGCATTAAGATTAAAATATAATTAATGTATGTTAAATTATATTAAATATATCAGATTTCTCAATCAATCTCCAAGAGCTCAAAGTATTTCATGTTATCTTGAACTGGATGTTATTTATTTTTGAAACGATAAAATTAATGATTAAAAGTTGATCAATTCTTGCGTGTAATAATCAAACACTCCATAATAAATAAATAATTAACATAACATAACATAAAATATAGAAAGTACATCATAATCACTAAAATACAACATAAATGTAGAGTGATTACCAAAGACGTTTTCACTCTTGAATTACATAACTTCATTATTCTTCATTTCATCATAATTATTTATGACTGTGATTAAAATTTCTTAACTAAATTATAAACAACTCAAACAACCGGTTCTAAAAGTACAAAGTATCCCTTGTTATCCAGAATAAGATGCTATTAAAAAAGAAAGAAAGAAAGGAAAGGAAAGGAAAGTAATAAAAAACAAAAGTAGAATAATTTTCACGTACAATAATGACAATAAGGAAACACATACAAATTTTAAAATGCATCGTACTTAATTTTGAGAAATAAATGTACTCAAAAATTTTTTTCACTGAAGGTATGTAGCTTTATTATTCTTCATTTCATAGTGATTACACTGAGAAAAAAAACTAGTTGGCATAGGTGGACTCTGCTCAGTTCCCCATCATATTTATGTTCTCATATATTTCTAGCGCGAGACATATTATAATCATGTTAAAAGAAATGAATTTGACCAAAGCTTGATATTATGACAGAATGAAATCCCCGCCTAATAGGCTATCCACCGTTCACTTCGATATATATATCTTATTCTAATCTATTAATTTATTTTATCAGGGTCAATTCCGTTGTTTAGTTTTCATCCTACTATTTCCAATGCAATAATCCTCAAAATTCATATTTATATGAAAAATTTACAATTTCGCTATGTTGATAAAATCGTAAATTACGAATTATTTACGAAATTTTCCTATTAGAATATTTGTATTCAATCATGTTCAAACAAATATCATAAATGCAATTTTGAAGTTGTCTAATGTATTTACGATCCTCAAAATGGAAATTTATGCTCAATTTTGCCTTATTCTGACATGTTAAGTAAATCGTAAATTCCAAATAACTTACGAATTTTTTAAATTGGAAAAATCGTAGTCTATGATATTCATGCCAGTATCCTAAATAATATTTCGAAAGTGGTTTGACATCTTTACGATGAAAATATCCCTCAAGATTGACGTTTATGTGAAATTTTGCTCTATTCAGCCATGTTAAGAAATTCGTAAATTTCCAATAACTTACGAAATCTTTATATTGGAAAATTCATAGTCATTAATAATCATGCCAGTGTCCTAAATAATATTTCAAAAGTAGTCTGACATCTTTACGATGAAAATATCTCTCAAAATTGACGTTTATGTGAAATTTTGCTCTATACTGCCATGTTAAAAAATTCGTAAATTTCCAATAACTTGCGAAATTTCCAAAGTAGCATATTTATAGTTACTGATGTTCATTCCGGCATCAAAACTGATATTTTAAAACTGGTCAGACATTTTTACAGTAAAAAGTTTCCATTAAATGCACGTTTAAGTGAATTTTTGTCCTATTCTCCCATGTTAAGAAAATCGTAAATTTCTAATAACTTACGAAGTTTTTAAATTCGAATATTGCAAATGAATAGGGTTCTTGCCAGTGTCGAAAGTAATATTTTAAAACTGATCTGACCTCTCTGCGATCATTTGTTCGTGAGATATCGTGTTAACAGACTAACAAACTAACGGACTAACACACTAACGGACTGACATACTAACGGACTGACACACTGACACACTAACAGACACCCTACAGACAGACACCATAGAAATTTTGTCATTTTCGGATTCCTCACACCTGAAAACGTGTAGAAAAGTCAAAAAACCGAGGTCGAAAATTTTCACGATTACCTAAGTTCCCTATACCTATAGTATGATGGGGAACTAATATACCACCTTTCTCTAGAATGAATAAGTGGCCGTTTTCTAAATCCCTTAACTAGAATATAGATTTCAGAGCTATGCGCATTGGGCACGCCAATAAACTGAATAGACGAAATGATCGAGAATTTCTAGTGTACACATTTCTAGATGGTGAAACAATATTCTGAATACTCTAAATATTTTGAATCATTTATATTGCGAGAAATTCTCGCTTGATTTTCTAGAATTTGGTAAAAAACCAAGATTATAGTTTCAGAAACCCGCCTCTTGTAGTCTCATTTATTTGCAGAGATTTTTAAATAACTTTGCCCTCGAGAATATAGGCAAACGCTCTAGAATTCTAATAGGGGCTTCTAGAACTTGCTTTCCAAGGGGACTAGAATTTATAAGGATGACATGGAATTATTTTTTCTAGAGCCACAATTTAGATTCTAGATGTCAGTTACAGAATTTTTTCTCAGTGTATGTAAAAAACTGATATTTATTTATTTATTTATTTTTTAAAATTCTTCATTACATGATAATTGCGTATGACTGTGATGTGAACTTTTCTATTGAATCATAAGCTTCTCAAATAATCATCTTCAAGAATAGAAAACATTCATTGTTATTTAGAAAAAAAAATTATTTTAAAAAATAAATAAAAGAATAATTCTCGTGATCAATATTAAAATAAAGGGGGCGGGGGATTTGGAAAGTGCGTCGTAATTACTAAAATACGAAGTAAATTAAGTGCGTTGCTGAAAACGTTTTCGCGATGGAGGTATAGTTTTATTTTTCATCATTTCATAGTTGTGTATAATTGCGATTTAAATGTTTTAACTGAATTAAAAGCTCCTTAAACAAAACATTTGCGAGGATGCAAAATACTCCTTGTTATTTACAGTTGAACATTATTTATGAAAAATAAACCAAAGTCGAATACTACTCCAGTGCTTTTATAGCACAAATCTGCGATGGATTTTTTTCTTCATGGTGATATGTCTTTTTGGTGTCTTTTTGGTTGCTGATTAAGAAAAATCTATTCAAAATTTCCCATCACGTGCGGTTTTGGCAAAAAACGGGATTTTTTGAGTTTAAAGCTCTACTTTTTCAACTCTCATCTAAGTTATTTCTCGGAAAATCTGGTTGATGTGAGTGAAGAATAAGGAGCGTTGTTTCATCAAGGCATAAAAAAAATGTAAAGGAAGTATCAGGGACGACGAAGTTTTGAGATGTTAGCAGATTATTGTTGGTTGCTGCGTAGAGATTCCCCCCTCTCCAAGGCTCTGTAGCTGTGCACAAGAGAAGTGTTATTATTAAGGTTCCACCTCCCAAGAGAGGTACTACCAGAAAAATGAAGACAAAAGGAACAAAACCAAAAAGTACTACTTGCACTTAAAAACGAAAATAAAACAATAGAAAAGATAACAGGAGACTCCCTGAAAAATAATAAAACCCCATAAAACTAAAATTAGTCAAATTAGTTTATTTATTTATTTTATTTTATTTTATTTTATTTTTTTTTTTTGAAAGAAAGGGATGCCCTAACAAAAAAAAAAAAAAAAAAAAAAAAAAAAAACCTCAAGTAAAAAATGTTTCCTTGTTGATGTAAGGAGTGTGTGTACAATTTTAGGACTGAGAAATGGAAGAAGGCTTCACCTCCTCCCGACTCCAAGAGGGACTTTGTGATCTGATGTAACTGTACTGCCTTAAGTAATAATTGTGAACTAGGGGTGATAGAAAAAGGCCGGAAGAAAATAAGGACTGAAAAGACAAAGATTTATTTATTTATTTATTTATTTTTAGGAAGTTATAATTTGAATTAAGAATAGTTGAATAAGCTATTTTCATTTTGTACAATGTACTTCATTAAGATAATTTAGGCTGGTCGTGCACAAGCGAAAAAGCTCTACAGCGAGCTTCAATGTGAAGAAACTCATTCAAAAGATAATGTGTAAAGAATATCGTATTTTAATGTATATTTATACATAAATAATTTCGAATTTGTTAAACTTCTGTATGAATTCTTCTGATCTTCACCCTTACTTTGTAAAAAACCCTTACGTGATTTGAAGAAAAGTTAATCATTTTTTAATTCAACGTATCAAAACACATTCGAGACACCCAACGCAGTGTATAAGAAAAATTAAAAAGTACTATTTCGCAGACCTCTGTAATAGAGCATGCACTAATTATAATTCTATGAGAGTAATGATGCCAAATAATAGTACTTTAATTAAACTGAAATGTTTTAGGAGGGAAAAAAAAAGTACATTACATAAATATAGCTCAGTTTTTTCTATCCAAATGGTTTTTAAGATCAGCGAATTATTATTATTTTATTTTAATAACTCTTAAGCCTTTTAAATGGCTCAGTATTCAATCACAGGAACTGACTTTGATTTTTGTGAAATGTTCTAAATGAACTTTAAAAAATGTAAAGCTGTAAAATAGCAAATGTAATTACACTGCTCTGAATGAAAATTGGCCCCGGTACCATTCATGCAAATTCTTATGTAAAGTGACCTCCTGAATCCGAATATGACGCCCATTTTGTCTCGTCACCCCCCGTTTTTTTTTTTTTTTTTTTTTTTTTTGCGGCCGCAACCCTATTTTAATCACTATTCGTCAATTTTATGGTTGCAAATTTGATTTGGAGGGGGATAAAGGATTATTTTAACTGTAAATACCTTCTGAGGGTCTACAGAGGTGTGAAAAATTCTGAAAGACGATTATTTGCAGCAAGGGCAAAATTTAAGGGGTGGGGGGATTCGCTATTGAAATTAGAAATTATATTTGCTATATTATTATTAATCTATTTTTATTATTATTTATTATACCTTATATATTTTGTTTTTATCAGTTAAAATAATCCTTTTCTATCTTTTAATTAAAATTCGTGGCTATAAAATTGCCGAAAAGTTATAAAAGTTATGGAGGGGGTGGCGTCCCGCAAAAACTGTGGGTGATATTGGGCAAAATGGGGGTAATATTCCGATTCAGGAGGTCATTTTAGATAACAAACCGCAAAAATATGGTATCAGGGTTCGATTTTTAGGACTGAGGGCCTATTAGTCTCAGACAGGGATTTTTGCGTTGTCGTTGTCGATAGTTGGACATTTGTCGAAATCATTTTTCGATAGTTGGACATTTATCGAAATCTAAAATTTATCGAAAATATAATTGAATAATTTGAAAGCGATGTTATAAT
The DNA here is from genome assembly GCA_963930645.1 of Salticus scenicus. NCBI lineage: Eukaryota > Metazoa > Arthropoda > Arachnida > Araneae > Salticidae > Salticus > Salticus scenicus. The sequence continues at coordinate 177,397,339 of OZ005658.1, forward strand.
TGGGAAGAAAAAAAAACTAATAGTCCTCCGTCCTAAACTAAATTCTGCTTTTGCCAGAATTTCATCAAAAGAAAAGAATTTCATGAAAGAAAAAGAAAAGAAAATTAATAATAATCAGTATCGTTACAAGAGATATCGAAAACGTTTTTTTTAATAATTTTGAATTAGGAAATAAATAGTGCGCGTGTAATAATATGTAATATTATGAATTTAATGATTTGATTTTTATATAAAACACGATCGCGTGCTATCTTAAAAAGTAGATGTAAAATTTAAAGTTTAATTTTCATGGCAACAATTATAAATTAAAATATTTTCTTATATTTATGTGAGTAGATAGTTCACTATGAACATTTATTTTAATGGGCTCTTCCCACAGTCGTCTGCTCAATCACGTGATAGAGGAAAACGAATAACCAAATTCTCAGTATCGAATTCAATCAAATATTGTTCTTAAGAACAAAAATTTTAATATTTACTATAAAATAAAATAAAAGTAATATTGTGCATTTGTAAACAGTAGAATAATTGTATTTGTAAATTTAATAATTTTTAAAAAACATTTTATGTGTTTATTTCATTTTATTTTATTTTATTTTTTACAGCGTTCTGTTATTTAAGAAACTTAAAAATGTATGTCAAATAAGTCTGAATTGCAACACTAAACACTCCACAATTAAGCATGAAATTTGGAAAATGCATCATAATTATCAATTAATGCGATTTCTTTTATTTCTTACTAAAAATATATTGAAAGTTTAGTGTATAATAATGAAGAATGAGTTTACTAAAAATTTAACGTAGAAAGAAATATTGAATATACAAATACAGTATGACGTCGAACGTTTTTCTCACAGACGATAAATAATTTTTTTTATTTTTCATTTCACTAAAACTGAGTGTTAAGATTGTAATTAAAATTTCTTAATTGAATCATTATTCTTTCAAATGATATTCTCCAAAAATATTTTCATTTTTCTAAAACTGAGTGATAAGATTGCAATTAAAATTTCTTAATTGAATCATTAATCTTTCAAACGATATTCTCAAAAAATAAACAATATTCTCCAAAAATATAACGATATTCTCCAAACGATATTTTCAAACGATATTCTCCTCTTTGTTCTCCAAAATAGGATATAATAATAAACTTACGAAAACCATAACATTTAGAAAATGTATCGATATATACTAAAACTTCAAGAAAATTCAGTGTGAGTACCGAAGAAGTTTCCATATTGGAGTTTTATGTAGCTTTACTATTCAACTGCGATTTAAATTTCTGAACTGAATTATATAAAATTCTTAAAATCGATTCTCCAATAAGACAATTATTTCTTTTTATCTCTAGAACAGAATATTATTTATGAAAATAAATAAATAAAGCATAGCTTAAGTCGAATAATTCTCACATGCTTTTATTATAGAACATCTCACATTTACGATTCTCTGGGATTAATAATATCAGATAATATTGCTATAATGCAACTAAAACTTTTTTTTAAAAAGTACATTAAATAAATGTATTTCAGTTTCTACTATCCTAAGAGTTTTGAAGATCAATGAATTATCATTTTTTATGTATTTTGATTTGTCTTAAGCTGTTTAAGCGTTCACAGGAGTCAAACACAAAAACTGATATGAATTCTGTGCATGTTCATATATAATAGTATAAAAGAATTTTAAGGCGACAATGGACAATAAAAAACTTTTTTTTAATTATGAATCAATTGTTCTGAATTTTGTGCATTGATACAGTGTTGTTTATGAGTGAAAAAATATTAAGTTAAAAATAATTTCCAGAATATAATTAATTAAGATGTTAATTAAAATCTGTTAATTAATCATTATATTTAAAAGTTCTCGAGGCGCATTAATTTTTGCCTCAGATACCTAATTTGTTTTTCTTAAACTAGCTTTAAGCAGTTATAACAAAAATTGCTAGCCATTTCTTATTTATGACCATGGTCATTAGAAGAAAAAAATATTTTCGATAAACATAGGTGATTTTTTGCGAATTTTCATCAAACATATTTTTAGTTTTAATATTTTTTTTTTAGTTTTTTAGAATAAAAATAATGAAATTGTTAGCAAGTTATATGCTAACATATATAACTAACAATTGTGCAAAATTTTAAGGTAATTCGAAAAAAAAATATGACGCCTAGAACATTTTGAACTAACAAAAATATGAAAAAAAAACTCGTTCTGAGAAAAAAGCATTTAAAGTTTTAATTTCACAGGAGCACCAAAATTTACCAGCAAAATTGCATGTTTTTTTTTTTTTTTTACTTAAAGCTGATGAAGTTTTGGAATCGTTTTTCGATAGAAAAAAAATCGTTTTCGGAACATATTTTTCTCAATCTGAAGCTCCATTGCCGCCTTAGAATTTTATAACTTAAAAAAAAAATAAATAAAGTTGTATGTATTGGAAAATTAAGAGGCATATGTAAAATAATTCTCATGTTTAATAGTAGGATACAGATAACTATGAAATTGCATTTTCTTTACTGCTTTTCTTATGTGGTAAACTCAATTTTGAATAATGCATAATGTGTACACTGAAACCTTAATGAGAAATAAATTCAAATTAATTTAGTGTGTTTATATATATATATACATATATTAAAAAAACCAAAAAATTCTGGAGATATAGATATTATTCTTCATTGCAATATAAATGTATATGACTGTGATTAAAACTTCTTTATTGAAACCGAAGCTTCTAAAACAATCATCTTGAGGAATATAAAGAATATTCTTTGTTATCCAGGATAGAAAGTATTAAAAAACTAGTATGTTGTGGCTACCACAAGACCTTTCTTCATATACTTTTAGACAAATTCATGCAGTAGAAATTATTTATTACATTATTGTTTATGAATTTTTTTCCCATCATAAATGTATACTCTTTTTTATCTGACAGAATTATAACACTAAATGCCGAAAGGAAGTCAATTCTGTGCCAACACCAGAAGAAATGCGATTTTCACTAAGTTGTTTTTGTTAAAAAATGAAAAAAAAAAAATCGATAACTTTGTTTTAAATTATCACAGATCTGGTTCAACCATTCGTTTTAAGGGTATTGACGAGATATTTCGGAAGAGACCCATATTGAAAATTTACTGCTTCGGAGTACCCCCCCCCCCCCCCTACAGGAGGAGGAGCGATGTTCCCACATGCACAAACTTTTTTCTTAGTTTACTAATACTATTATGAATAATTCATTTTAATTTTAAAATCACACGTTAAAAACGACTCTCATTATGTATATTTATAAGAAATTTGGTTAAAAAAAAAAAAAAAAAAAAAAAAAAAAAGGGATCACAGTGCCACATATCGAGCGATTAATCCCCAAATCTAATCAGTTTCAGTTTATGTCAGGGTCCAACCAAATAACAAGTTTGGTTAAATTTCGTTCGTTGGTTCGTGAGATACAGCGTCCACAAAATTTGTGATTCACACAGACAGACAGATATTTTCTAAAAACAGTCAAAGGCATCAAGACCTCCCAAAACGTGTAAATCCATCGAAAACTGAAGTTCGAAAATTTTCACGAATCCAATACTTTCTCTATATATACATATAGAAGAAAAAAAAAGGGAAATAGAAGAAGAAAGTGATAAAGTGAATGTAAATAAAAAGTGAAAGTAGAATAGTTCTCACGTGCAAAAAAGAACATAAGAAATACCTATGAAATTTGAGAAATGTATCGTAATTACTAAAATACGAAGTACAATCACGGTGATGCCGAAAAAGTTTTCGCACTGGAAATACATAGCTTTAATCTTCGTCATTTCATAGTAATTGTGTATGATTTCGATTTAACTTTCTTAATTGAATTAAAAGCACCTTAAACAACCTTTACCAAGAATACAAAGTATTCCTTGTTATCTAGAATAGAACACTATTTATGAAAATAAATAAAGAAAGAAAATCTAGAGTCGAATATTTCTCACGTGCTTTTATAATAGAACATCCAATAATTGCAATTCACTTTGAGTAATGATGCCAGATAATGGGACTTTTAATACAACTAAAACGTTTTAAAAATAAAAAGAAAAGTATATTACATAAATACACTTTAGTTTCTTTTATCCTAAGGGTTTTCAAGATCAACGAATTATTATTGTTATTTATTTATTTATTTATTTATTTTTATTCTTAGGATTTTTAAACTTGAACACAGTAGTCAATCACAGAAACTGGTTTTGATTTTTGTGGCATGCTCGTATACATTCACGAATAGTTCATTAGTTACTTCAAGTATCATTTATTATTACAAGCGGAAGGAAGCAATAAAGAAAAATAGCTTTGATGTTGCAGCTGGATAAAAATTAACTCACTGTTTTGCAGGGTATTACCTAAATGATACGATTATAGAGAAAAGATGCGGCAACAATATATGTTACGAGCTTAATAACATGAGAATTTCGTATTGTATTGCAGTTATTATTATTATTATTATTATTATATTTTTTAATTATTATTCACTATTAAAGAATATTTCAAAAATGTTGGAACAGAATTTTTATTTAATGTTAATTTTTATGTTAAAAGATGCAGTTCTAAATATGTCAAATCAAGCAAAATAATTCACCCGAAAATATTTCTTTTCTTTTCTTTCATTTTTCTTTTTTAAAATCCCCTTTTTTACAACATGAATTTTTTTGACATACTTATTGTATCATTTCAATGTATTCATGTCAATAAAAGATGATTGACTGCAACTTTTCATGAACTTAGGTTAGAACATCACTGAGTATTTTTTTATTTAAAATTTTCAGAAAATAAACAAATTTAATCGATTAAAAAAGTTCAAATGGAAATACAGTCGAACCTCGTTAACGTGAATCTCATGGGGGATAAAAAATTTGTTCATGTTATCAGTAGTTCATGCTGTCAGTAACTGTTCTTCATATAACTAAAATAATCTTCAATGTGACGGGGGTTGTGGAAACAGTTCATGTTAAAAGTAATTCACGTTAACAATGTTCACGTTAACGAGGTTCGACTGTAATAATAATAATAATAATTATAATAAAAGCTAAAAACCTCTTCAACAGTTTGAAAATTTCCCATACATTTATAAAATCATTTTTCTATACATAAAGGCATAAAAATGACGGTACTTGTTTAAATAAAAACAAGATTATTATAATTAAGTAAATGTAATACATTTTAGATTTGATACACTGCATAATAATATGTCTTTTATTTTTTTCTCCTTATAATTGTGCTTAAAATATTGGCACAAAAAATTCAGTTATATATTGATTGACGATATTGTGTGCATTTATTTTTCTTTTTTTAATCATCAAAAATATTTTTTTAATATCTCCAATTTCTTCCATTCTATGTTTGTTCTTCATGATCAATATACATTATCTAAAAAAAAAAACAAAAAAAAGAAAAAAGAAAGAAAGAACATCGATGCTTTTTAAATACGTACAGCCGTTAATCATGAAAATAAGTTTTGATTTTGTGGTAATATTGGCACTGTAAGAGAAAAAAAAAAACATACGGAAAGTTTCTGAGAAATTTCAGGCAATTAATAGGCTTTTCCCATCTGACATCATAGGTCACATGATATAGTTGTTTTAAACCAAGAATGGACGAAATGTTCTTTTTTTATCTATAGCGATAGCTGAAATAACGCATTTTCTATTCTTATTTTTGACCAATCCGATTTAATCTGTGTTATCTTTTTAACGTATCATTATTTTTTTTTATTCCATTTTATATCATTATTCATCTTTTTTTTTTTTTTTTTTTTTTTTTTTTTTTGTACACATTTACGGTCAACATTTAGTTTATGTTTTTTATCAATGTTGGTGGAGAACTTGTTAAGTACGCTGATTTTTGGTACTTAAATCATTAACAGAGCAACGTCGTACGGTGTAAAGCCATTTCGGCCAGTAGCTAAGTTAATTTGTTGTAACACCTTTACTCGATTAAATTTACCTGAAAACATTTTAAATTAATTTCAAGTTATAATCCATATACATTTGACAAGAACAAGTTATTTATTACTAGATCAGTTAATGTAATAGTTGTATTTAAACATACAAAAATCGAATCAATGTGAAAATAAACATATAAAGTGTTTTTCTAAAAAAATTATTAAATTTACAAATACAATTATTCTACTGTTTACAGGGGTGTTTGTGTTCAGGGTTTACCCCTGATTTCAGGGTTTTTACTCAACCCATCTGTATTTTCATATTTCCTATAAAGTTATTTTTTCATTGGTTGTTCATTTGTTATCCAGGTGATATGTGAATGAAATGTAAAAGGATTGAGGGCTTCTGGCCTAAACAGTTTGAGTAGTATGTGATATTTTGGGTTTTTGTTTTTTAATTTGAGGCTCTAATTTTCAGGGTTTTTACCTTTGAGCCACAATCACCCCTGTAGTTTACAAATCCAGAATGTTATTTTTATTTTATATTAAATTAATACTTTTGTTCTTAAGAGCAATATTTAACTGAATTCGATTCTTTAATATTCCTACTTCACGTGATTTAGCAGATGTAATTTAGCTGTATAAAATTCAGCATTTAAAACTTTTGAATAGATTGTAAATGTGCAAAAAACAGCTTTATATGATTTGAAACATTTGTCTAATAATGACGAAGTAATATATAACTAATGTACAATTTGCCATTTTTTAATAAAAGACAAGACCCGAATAAAAATATGTAATAATGGTATAAATACTAATAATAGAGGTGTACATGACTTTTTTCTTATATTCTCGTAAAATAATGTTAAACATATGCACGCTAAACATGCCATATAGTAAAATAGATAGATATATGGTTAGATAGGAATAAAGGAATGTCAGACAGAATAACGGAAAGTGGTAAAATCATCGAATTTATAAAACTGTATATTTATATTACAGCAAATTTTGTAAATCAGCTTAAATAAGTGGCACCTCTACTGTAAGTCTTCCGAACATTTAAGAGTATAGGGTAAGTGCACCAGTGATTGACACTTTTAGAGCAATCTCTGGTGTTTTTAATGTTCTAGTCATCAGAAAATATTTTTAGATAATCTTAAGTTAGTACATATAGCATGAAAGACATTCAGAACTACATATATATAGGGAAACGGCTACAGACCATAACATTTAACAACATTTATTTAAAACGTAAAGGGGACATTACATAAACACTTATATTGATGCATTTTACGAGCGGAAAACACCATCTGTGTTTCACACAACCGCTCCACGTCAACTCAATAACTAAACTGGCGCGCGTCCGATGCGTGCGCATACAGTGAAAGGATGATACAAACAATACAAACAGTGACGTGGTAACACGTGATAGGTACGTACACAGTGACATCACACAACGGATATGATAGCTGAGAAATACAATTTCCCATATCGGCCATCATGACCAAGCAGGCGGCCTCGCCTGAAGGTTATCAAACACAAGAAAAAAAAAATTAAATTATACAAAAACAAAAGAAATAAACAATATACAACACTACATAATAGAATTATAGATACAGCAATAATATAGCTGCATTAATAAAATAAAAAAAGTTGTATACATTACCAAATGGAAAATTGTGTAAATATTACACTCAAAATCTGAATCATCAAAATACTAAAATAAAATAAGATAAGATGTTAGTAACATACAAGTAGAAAAAGAAATAGGTAGATAGTTTTCATCAAAAAAAAAAAAATAATAATATATCAGGTATTGAAGAATGTTCATGGAAAAAAAAAAATTGTTCATAAAAATGAGAGTTTCTCTTGTATTGGCAAGTTGAAGTTCAACGTGTGATGTTAAAAAAAAAGTTTAATTTTGCACAAAAAATGTCCAAAGAAGAATTCTGTAATAAAAAAAATAAAAAGCCTTGAAGAAATATGTCAATTAAGTCTTTAAAAAAAAATAAAAAGTCCTGAAGAAATATGTCAATTAAGTGTTTCAAAAGTGTCGGTCCAAGGTTTCAGGAATTCAGCGCATGTGCTGGTCTTGAATGGGCCTTCTACGAAGTCACACTTGACGACGTCATATGTGTCGTTTGGTTTAAGTTTTGTTATCTTATATGGACCTAAAAATTTCTGTTTTAGTTTTAGGCCTGGCCCGAACTGGGTGCGTTTAACTGCGAGTAAATCGTTGAGTTTGAATTTAGCAGCTGGTCGTCTTCGAAGGTTATACTGTCTGCGATTTTCTTCTTGCACTATTCGAATCTGTTTTTTGGCGTCGATACGTCTCTCTTCTCGTTGCCTCTGGAATGTGTGAGTAGATTCGTCGTTGAGAAGCTCCAGGATCTTGATGTCGTCTTTATTTTTCATCTTGGTACCAAAAAGTAATTCAAATGGTGTTGTCTTTATGCTTCTTTGAAATGTCGAGTTGAGGATTTGTTGGAGAGCAGGCACATGGGAAAACCACTTTTCGGGGTTGTCTGATGATAGTTTGGACAATACTGCGATGATAGTAGAATTTTTATTTTCAACTTGACCATTCGATCTTGGTAAACCTGCTGTAATTGGTATGTGAGTAATATTTTGGTCGTGGCAATAGTCTTGAAATGCAGTGGAAGTGAATGCTGGACCTCGATCTGTGATAATTCTGGCAGGGTTTCCGAAGATTGATCGTTGGCTTTCTAGTCGGCTGATAACTTCTGCGGTGTCTGTAGATTTTGTGGGGTACAGCCAGGTAAACTTGGAAAACGCATCAACCACAACCATAATATGTTTGTATTTCTTTGATGTAGTAGCTAGGGGACCAAGGTGATCAACATGGTATGTGTGCAGGGGTGCATCGTCTTTATCAATTGGGTGGAGGAAACCATCTTGTTTACCTCGTTTTCTATTATAGAGTATGCACTTTATACAATTTTTGATGCAACTTTCGATTTTGTCTTTGAGGTGAGGGATATAAAAATCTTTATTGATTAATTCTTGGGTACAGAGTGCTGCAAAATGTCCACGCTCGTGTGCTTCTTTAATTATGCTACTCTGCAAGTGTGTAGGGACGACGAGTAAATCGACACCGTTCACTGTTTTATAGAGAAGGTTGTTTTTTATAATGTAATTATCATGGGGTGTGGACTGCAAAAGCGCTTTTAATGCCTGAACTTCTTCATCAGCTTGCTGAGCTTTCAAAAGTTTTACATGAAGGCTATCTTGGATGATGAAACATTGTGGAGCTCGACTTAGAGCGTCCACATGCGCCATACGGGAACCTGTGCGATGCTCAATACTATAATGGAATTCTTGAAGGTACAGAGTCCATCGTGCAATGCGGGAGTTTATTTCTTTTTTATTAAGTGTCTTGACGAACGCGTCACAGTCTGTGATAATTTTGAAATTTGTTCCGAGCAGGTAGATTCTAAACTTTTTGAGGGCTTCTACCACAGCCAGAACTTCAAGTTCAAAACTAGTATATTTTCTTCCGTTATCCGATCTTTTCTTCGAAAAATAAAAGACTGGATGGAATTTATTATCATGAATGTTTTTCTGCAACAGGACTGCCCCCAAGCCATCTATAGACGCGTCTGTATGTACCTCAATAGGGGAATTTTGATTAAAAATATTGAGAACTGGTTCTTGGGAAAGTAAATATTTTAATTTTTGAAATGCGGCTCTTTGTTCATTTTGAAATTGAAAAGGGGTGTCCTTGCGCAGAAGATCACTTAAGGGTTTTGCAATGGTAGAAAAATGAGGGATAAATTTCCTAAAATATCCTGTAAGGCCAAGAAATCTACGAACGTCTTTAACATTTTTAAGGTCTGGGTAATTTAAAACAGCTTTAGTTTTGGAAGGGGATGGCAAAAGTTTACCATTTTCTATTATGTGACCGAGGAAATCTATTTTTGTATGTAAAAATTGGCATTTGTTAAAATTTATGTCGAGGCCGTACTCGCTTGCTGTTTGAAGAACAGTTTTTAGACGTTCTAGGGCCTCAAGTTCGTTACTCGCGGGAATTACAAGGTCATCCATATAAGGGAGTACTATGCCGGCAGCAATCAGGTCTCTAAAAACAGCGTTTATATAGCTCATGAACACTGAAGGGCAGGAGCTAAGTCCTAAAGGCATGTAGCGGAATTGAAATTGACCGTTATGGGTTACAAAACTAGTGAAAGGGCGGCTCTGTTTGTTTACGGGTACATGAAAAAATCCATTACGTAGGTCTATCGTACTAAAAATTTTGGCATGTTGAAGTCAATCCAAAATATCATCAATTAGGGGGAGGGGGTAGTGATCTTTAACTAACTTATGATTGAGATTCCTGTAATCGATGCAAACTCTGTGTTTACCATCTTTTTTTCGAACAACTACAACTTGGCTGGCATATGGGGAGGACACAGGTTCGATAATACCATTTTTAAGCCATTCAGAGACTTGTGCGTCTACAATGTCTCGTTCGGTAAAGGGTAGACGTCGGGGTGAGTGAAAAATAGGTGTATCGTCAGTTAAAGTGATGTTAAGCTCAATGTTCGCAGTTTTGATTTTATTAGGTTTATAGGCCGACAACAGTTTGTTAATGTCGTTACGAATATGTCGTGAAACATTAGGACCAATATCAAATTTGGGATTATCGTCAGTGATCGTCATGATAAAATTTGGATCTGCGGTACACTCATTTTGTTGTGAAAAACTAGAAAAAGTAACTCCGGTGGGTGAAATGCTAATGTTGGCTTGTTGGATGACGTCACATCCAATTATAAGGTCATAAAATGTGGACACGTCTGGCACAACTGAAATAGTTGCTGAAAACTCTTGATCGTCTATAGTAATAAAAGAATTAAAAGTACCGATGACATTTATACGCGCAAAGCCAAAACCAGTTAAGGATTTATTAATTTTTGACAACGGTGGGGAACCTATATTTATCCATGCAGAATGTTTCAAAAGGGTTAACTGACTACCAGTATCAACCAAACCAGTTAATTCATTACCACTAATTATAACTTGTTTACACATATGAGAAGCATGCGATTCATGTACAGTGTTAACTCTATCTCTGGAAGGAGGTCCGTCATTTGCAGCGGTTCGGCGGCAATCGGTAGACTTGTGTCCAAAAAGACCACATGCAAGGCATCTAGGGCCACGAGAACGGTTAGGACAAAATTTAGATAAGTGACCGATATCGTTACAATTGAAACAACGTAATTTATTTTGAGATGCCGGACCAATATTAAATTTGGATTCGCGAGTGAAAGCTGGTTGTGTGTGACCAGTACTACGTTTTCGACTGTCATATGTTTGTTTATAATTAACTGATTTAAGTTTATTGTGTTAAGAGCAGTTTCATAAACACGCAATTTTTCTTTAAATTCTGAAAAAGATTTTGCTCCACAAAAAAGAATTTTTTCAGCGGGGTTGCCCTGTATACCTTGAATGGTGTACTGAATTACTGAAAAATCGTCAATAATAGCATTACCGCGGTTAGCAATTTCGCGCATCGCGAGAAAATATTGCGTAGCAGTTTCACCAGGACGCATTTTCCTGTTGTCTAGTTGTTTATGTATTTCAATGGATGGTATTGTATCCAAAAATTCAGAAATTAACGCGCGGCTTTAAATGACTCGTAAGTATTAAGATTTCGTTGCGAAAATAAAAATGTTTTAGCAGAACCATTAATTAAACGTTTAGCAAAAATAAGTTTTTGTTGATCGCTAAGACTGAGAAATAAACAGAATTGTTCCTCAATGTCATTAAAGAAATTACGTATAGAATATGAATCATTTCCAGAAAAAGTTCTGCACGTGCTAGCTAGATCTCGGAGAAGAAACCAGAAATTATTACTCAAATCAGACATCGCGTCTGCAGCGTCAGTCGGAGAAATATTTCGAACATCCGAAGGGAAACTTTCGGTTTGGGTTTGAAAAACAGAAGTATTTGGAACGATCGAAGAAGGGTTTTCAAGAGAATGTGTATTTACACTGAGATCGTCTTCGTCTGACAAAAAACTAGTATCTAATGTTTTCTGAAACTCAGATAAATTAGTAAGTGCATTAAAAATTTCTTTGAATAAATTTTCCTTACTACCGACTGGTTCTAAGTGTAGCGAATTAGCGGTTGATATAAAATCGGATAAATTAAACGTTTTTAAAATGTTTTCTTGATGTTTGTTGATGTCGAAATCGGCAGTAAAACCGCTAAAATTTCGCATACGTTTACGCGATTGATGATCAAATGTTGGGTATCCTAACAGCGTGTTAAGTAATTTTATGGTATTTGTTTTAGAATATTTCAAAGAATTTGCAACTAGCGGGAGGTCGCCTAATTTAAGGGCCATTTTTAGGATGCAATAAAAATAAAATAAGGAAACCGAAGTAAATTAAAAAGAAATTGTTCTTTTTTTTTTTTTTTTTTTTAAGTAAATATTGAAAAAAAAAATGGATTAAAACCAGAACATATATATTTTTAGGAACAATAAGTAAATATTGGGGAACAGAATATCTTTTTCTTGATTGAAAGCAATTAAATATGGGGGAAGAAAACTCTTTATTTATATAAAAATGAACAAACAAATAATTAAAACGGCAATGAATGAATTTCAATTAAACTACAAAAAAAAAAAGTTATTTTTTTCCCTTCATTTTTTTTTTTTTTTTTTTTAATACTATCAAAGAGAGAAAGAAAAAAAAATGCATGCCCCTACCTGACATTAAGGCAGTCCTGTGCAACGCTGATGAATTTTTTACATCGAACTATCCATCGGGGGGAAAAAAAAAATATAATGATGAGCAAGCACATTTACATGGAAATCATCTTTCACGGTAGATTACGTTTGTTATAGAACAACATCCAGTAGATGAAGCGAAGAACAATTGCAGAACACTTGAGAACGTCTATTAAATATAATCCAGACGTCTTATCGAATATAGAATACTTCGTCGAGTTGTTTTATTTAGAAAAAAAAAATAAATGAAACATTCAAATGAAACATTCGTCTTCATGCTACTGTTTTTGAAAACCAAAGTAGCGGCTTTCTGTTAGTAACGTCTATCTAGGGGTAGAGGTTTCGGGACAGGTCGAGCCCCCAAAAATATAGGGAAACGGCTACAGACCATAACATTTAACAACATTTATTTAAAACATAAAGGAGACATTACATAAACACTTATATTGATGCATTTTACGAGCGGAAAACACCATCTGTGTTTCACACAACCGCTCCACGTCAACTCAATAACTAAACTGGCGCGCGTCCGATGCGTGCGCATACAGTGAAAGGATGATACAAACAGTGACGTGGTAACACGTGATAGGTACGTACACAGTGACATCACACAACGGATATGATAGCTGAGAAATACAATTTCCCATATATATGTTAAAATACATACATTTGATAACAATAATTTTTTTTTATGAATTTTTATTTGACACCCACTCAATATTCCAGTAATTGACACTGCCAGTTTTTCATTTTATCAGTAATTGGCCCCCTATGTTCCAGTGTTTGGCACTGCTAGTTATTCATTTTACCAGTTATTAGCACCCTATGCTCCAGTGTTTGACGTAAAATGTTAAAATTCTTATATGTAAAATATATGATTTTATTATTTTTCTTATTTATTAATTATTTCGGGATAGATGTCAATTACTGGAGCATGCCAATCACTGGAGCACCTACCCTATGGCATACCATTAGAACTTGAGCTTTTGCTCTAAAAAGTTGCATAATCGAAAATTTCAAAATCTTTGTAATAACCTTAACTAGTAAATAATTATTTTTTAATGATAATGAACATATTCGATACTAACTAATTTATAAAAAATAATAAATGGCATAAATCACCATACATTGAACGGAAAATATGATGCTCATTAAAAACAACTACTTCAACACAAAATTTGCCCGAGGTGTTCCCTAATTACACAGCACTATTTTCCTCACTGTATTTTATGTATTTTATGAGATCTCCTCACCCGCTGGAAGTGCTAATAATTCGATCTCAATTAGAACGAATTGGGAAAGCGTTCTAATATCCCTTTTCTTTCCAATTCGTATTATTTAATGAATATTTGATGACACTGTTAGTAGTAAAATGTATTTGATTTTTGTAAAGGATAATTATAAGTTATTAAATGAACAATCTCTCTTAGTTTTTTTTTTTTTTTTTTTATTTCATTTCATTTTACTTTGAGATCTATTTTTCTTTGTATTGCAACACTTTAATTAGATTAATTACTTCCTTCCTTTAATTATTCATAATGAATACAATGTAAATAAAATATTTTTGTTCAATTTAATTATTGAAATTTGGTATAGCTGAGAAAAAAAAAAAGAAATTCTAAAGTTATTGTTAAAAAATATCCAAAAAAAAAAAATAATAATAATAATAATAATAACATTTTGTCACCAACAGAATTTAAGATTGTAGAAGATGTTCTTTTTTTTTCTTCTCCCACCTTTTTTTTTATTATTATTATTATACATTGTTGAACTTCCTGCTTAATTCAAGGTGGTGTACCGCAAAATAGTGGTGACGTCTTTTTACTGTCTGTCTAAAGAAATAATCCTGCATCTTAATAAACCTGATTTTTACAGATTTTACTTTAGTTTCAAATGTTTCCTATATTTTCATATAATATATATATATAAATTTATTCTTTTTAGCTACAAAACTGGTATTCATCTAACGGTTAAACGTGTCTACGATTTTTACCTATTTCATGTAATTATTCTATATAATTTAATACAATAATTTATTTTCAAATATACAAAAAGCTTAAACAAAACTTATTAAAATATAAATGTAAAATATAAAGTTGCATTCCTTAAAACTTTTTAAAATTTCATTTATATTTACTTCTAATTAAATTTCTCAATTGAATTCTCTCATTTAAATTCTTTCTCAGTTTTGTTTTTAATGTATTTTTCTTTTAACATGATGGTAAAGGGGAAAGAAGAAGAAGAATCGTTTTCATTTGGACTATTTTGCCTGAAAGAAATACCTGTACAATATAACCTATATATTTTGCCTGTACAATATAACCTTAAAATTTTTGTAAAAATAGTATGTTTTTTCCTCAACATCATACTTCAGAAATATGTTGTATATGTTTTCAACAAATATTAATAGAATTTTCTTTACAGAGAGAAAAGTATTTTCTTAACTTACATCCAAGACACACTTCATGCATATTTATAAATATTTATATTTTCATTTCAAATAGTGTAAAACATTATATAAAACAATAATTTTAACAACAATAAACAAAATTAGAGACAAGTCTCCTATTATTTATATATTCATGCATGTGAAAAATATGACTCCATCAAATGATGAAAATAAAAATACATTTTAGAAACAAACAAAATAATTTGAATCGGTGTTAAGTGCGTTTGATAATGTATACGTATTAATCCATATAGAAATTCAGAAGATGTAATTTAACCTTTTATTTATCGAAGGTACCTTAAACCTTTAAAGTACCATTAATTTGAAAAGTGTATAAAATCGATTTAATAGAATAAATAATTATAAGATAAAAATAACTTTTTATATACAACGTTTTTAAATTTTCTATTGAATCATATAAACTTGACAATTCTATGTATTAATAAATACTTTAAAAAAATTTTTTTTGGTGAATTATCCCATCAATTTGAATTCACCAAAAAAAAAAAAATTTTTTTGGTGAATTATCCCATCAATTTGAAGGCCCACCAGCGGCCGAGCGGTTCTGCGCTCAAAGCTGGTAGATGGGAGGTGCCGGGTTCGATCCCAGGTCGCGCTCATCGACCTAGCCGTTCGGAGTTTTCCGTGGTTTCCTCCGAAACTCGCGTAAATACGGGCTAGGACCCCTTAGAAAGACCCCCACGGAGGGCATTCCCCCATCTAGGCCTAGGACACATCAGGAGTCAATCGGCCGTAAATCCTACAACCAACCAACCCATCAATTTGAAAGAAAATGATCAAATGCGTAATAAAAAGAGCAATTATAAGAGATTTTCAAACATCTATTATTTGAATAAAAATATTAAACGAATGCATCGTATTCTGAGCTATTCTAAAAGTTTCAAATGTCTAGCTAGTCGGGAAGTTAGTTAAAAATTTATTGCAATATTTGTACTGGACAAACAAGCAAGAAAGCGAGTTAATAAAAACATGGTAATGTGAAAGATATTTATACGAATATATATACCTAAATTTAATCTCACTACAACGCACTAGGCGCTACATGTAGCCCTTTTTTGTTCCAGAAAGAGTTTTATAGAGTGTGCTGTCTGTTTTTGCTTATGGGCAAAAACAAATAGAAATACAGTTAGGCCGTTCAAAATTGGTACAGATAGGTTTTACAGGCCTGCAAGTCGAATGGGGATATTTTCGAAAGTGTAAAGTTATTAGAAGGGCCGGGAAGGGGGGGGGGTGGAGGGGGCAAGAAATAAAAATAAAATAGAGTTAGATCATTCAAAATTGGTACATAGACGTTTTCGATACCTACAAATCGATTGCGGATATTTTCGAAGTTTTTAAATTATTGGGAGGGCCGGGAAGGGGGGGGGGAGCGGAGGGCAAAAAAAAAAAAAAAAAATAGAGACAGATCCTTCAAAACTGGTGCATAGAGGTTTTTGATACTTACAAATCGATTACATATATTTTTGAATTTGTAAAATTATTAGGACAGACGGGAGGGGGGGGCGAAGGGGGAAAATAGTAGAAATAAGATTAAAGCATTCTGGGATTTTCTTCCGAAGGCAGTGAGAACCCGGTGCGACATTTTTCCTAATCAGATTTTGTTTCTCTCTCTTTTTTTTTTTTTCACGTGATAAAAATTAATGCAATTTTGAGAATTCAGTAATTATAGTGATTCATTTAAAAATAGGGACCAGCGAAGCGGGCGTCGCTTGCTAGTCACAAATATACAAAATGTTTGTGATTGGATATGTGCATATTATATGTATATATAAATATACATTTATCTATTCGTAAAAGTTCAGATAATTCAGATTTAATTACCCGGATTCTCCTTAAGAGTACATCTTTTTAACCCTCGCTTTCCCAAGATGGGGTCATTTTGACCCCGTTTTGTTGTTGAAATTTAGTTAGGACCACCTCATTCAAAAAATGCGCTAATTCCCTAGAGATAGCAAACTTAACCAGTGTAATGTTGCACGACGATTTCTTCTAATGATACAAAAAGGTGCGGTGCTGGTGATTTTCACCAAACGTGCCAAGCGGCACCTGAAATCAATTTTTCTGCAGCAACGCCTTGATCTTGGGAAAGTGAGGGTTAAACATATTATTAAAAACAACTGTTTAAACTATTTAACTTTAAACTGTTTAACTTTAACTTTGACTAAAATTTAAACTGTTAAACTTCAGTCAAAAAATAACAAAATAAACATGCAACAGCGTAATATTAATAGCATAAATACCAATAATAAGATAAATTATAGACCATTTCATTCATCCACGATTATCAAGAAGCCTTCAAGATTTTAGATAAACCATTTTAAAAGATCTGGACTTTCTTTAAAAACAGTACATCTTTTTAATCATATGACTTAATGACACTTTTAAAGCTGTAAATTTTCACAATGTGATCATAATTAGTATAAGTAATATGCCTCAGGATAGCTCTAATAACATAAATAATAGAACTTTGCTTTTGTACATAATTACAAACGAAATTTTTAGAAATGTATAAAAAAATAAGATATTTCAATTTAAAACATCTAGACTTTTTTAAAAGTGATACATCTGTTTAAACGCATTGATTACACCAAATTCTAAAGCGGCGAACTTCCACAACGTGATCATAATTAGTATAAGTAATATGCCTCAGGATAGCTCTAATAACATAAAAAATAGAACTTTGCTTTTGTACATAATTACAAACGAAACTTTTAGAAATGTATAAAAAAATAAGATATTTCAATTTAAAACATCTAGACTTTTTTAAAAGTGATACATATGTTTAAACACATTGCTTACACCAAATTCTAAAGCTTCGAACTTCCACAACGTGATCATAATTAGTATAAGTTATATGCCTCAGGATAGCTCTAATAACATAAAAAATAGAACTTTGCTTTTGTACATAATTACAAACGAAACTTTTAGAAATGTATAAAAAAATAAGATATTTCAATTTAAAACATCTAGACTTTTTAAAAAGTGATACATCTGTTTAAACACATTGATTACACCAAATTCTAAAGCGGCGAACTTCCACAACGTGATCATAATTAGTATAAGTAATATGCCTCAGGATAGCTCTAATAACATAAAAAATAGAACTTTGCTTTTGTACATAATTACAAACGAAATTTTTAGAAATGTATAAAAAAATAAGATATTTCAATTTAAAACATCTAGACTTTTTTAAAAGTGATACATCTGTTTAAACACATTGATTACACCAAATTCTAAAACGGCGAACTTCCACAACGTGATCATAATTAGTATAAGTAATATGCCTCAGGATAGCTCTAATAACATAAAAACAGCTCTAATAAAATAGAACTTTGCTTTTGTACATAATTACAAACGAAATTTTTAGAAATGTATAAAAAAATAAGATATTTCAATTTAAAACATCTAGACTTTTTTAAAAGTGATACATCTGTTTAAACACATTGATTACACCAAATTCTAAAGCGGCGAACTTCCACAACGTGATCGTAATTAGTATAAGTAATATGCCTCAGGATAGCTCTAATAACATAAAAAATAGAACTTTGCTTTTGTACATAATTACAAACGAAACTTTTAGAAATGTATAAAAAAATAAGATATTTCAATTTAAAACATCTAGACTTTTTTAAAAGTGATACATCTGTTTAAACACATTGATTACACCAAATTCTAAAGCGGCGAACTTCCACAACGTGATCATAATTAGTATAAGTAACATGCCTCAGGATAGCTCTAATAACATAAAAAATAGAACTTTGCTTTTGTACATAATTACAAACGAAACTTTTAGAAATGTATAAAAAAATAAGATATTTCAATTTAAAACATCTAGACTTTTTTAAAAGTGATACATCTGTTTAAACACATTGATTACACCAAATTCTAAAGCGGCGAACTTCCACAACGTGATCATAATTAGTATAAGTAATATGCCTCAGGATAGCTCTAATAACATAAATAATAGAACTTTGCTTGTGTACATAATTACAAAAGAAACTTTTAGAAATGTATAAAAAATAAAATATTTCAATTTAAAACATCTAGGCTTTTTTTTTAAGTGATACATCTGTTTAAACACATTGATTACAGCAAATTCTAAAGCTGCAAACTTCCACAGCGTAGTCAATAATTAGCATAACTAACGTTAAACAGCATAACACTAATAACATAAATCATAGCAATTTAATTTTATCGATTATCCCAAAACAAATTTTTATGTATGCATAAAAATTAAGATAATTCAATTTAAAACATGTGGACTTTCTTAACCCTTTCAGCTTCAGTGCTCCCGCTGATGGAACACCTAATTATATGTTTCACGTGCAAAAACTCATCCCGGAAAATTTTTAGCAAAAATTTATGTTTATAACATAGTAGAAAAGGCCCTGTTTTTCAACCTTAAAATTGAAAATTTCTTTTATTTTATTTTGATTCGTGAATTCCGGTGGCAGTAGAATTTAAATGATCCGAATTACCCCGAGCGGCAAAGGGTTAAAGAGCAATACATGTTTTCAAACCTATATATTTAAAGCCCACTTAACGCTATAAACTCCAACATTCTGATTAATAATTAACATTAATAACAAGCAACAGCATAGCATTAATAGTTATAAATCATACGATTTTTTTCTCCATAATCACAAAATAAATTTTTATACATGCATAAAAATTGAGATATTTCAATATAAAACATCTTTAAGTGCATAACATATTTTCAAACACAGCACTTAAAGATGCGTTTAAAGCTATTAACTCACACAATGTGATCAAGAATTAGTATAATTAATATGCATCAGCGTAGCACTAATAACATTAATCATAGCACTTCATTTTCACCTACAATCACAAAAGAAACTTTTATACATGCGTAAAAACTGAGATATTTCTATTTAAAACATCTGGACTTTCCTTAAGAGTGATACATCTTTTCAAATAAATCTCTTTCATCCCTGTTAAAACGTTAAATTATCGTAACGTGGCAACAAACTAACATGACTAACGTGCAACAATTAACATTTCTAACTGCAAGTAAAAAAAAAAAAAAAAAAAAAAAAAACAGTTTAACTGTGGAATGTTTTTAAATTAAAAAAGGAACGGAATTCTAGAAATAAAAGAAAAAATAAAATATTTTCTAGAGGCAACCCCCCACCCCCAATTAAATCATTAGCAAAAATCCATTATCGCCATAAATAGCCTATTACGTTTTTAATTTAAAAATCCGGTGAAAATATGAAGCAAAACTACCTACAATTAGCTAATTAACAGAGATGTTTTAATCAAAACACACTTTGTAATTAAAAGGTGAAAATTTCTCTACAAAGCAATATTTCGTGGTATTTTAACCCCATATTTAAAAATATTTTGAAATAGGTATTGAATTCATGGAAAATGAAATTGCAATTCGCGGAATCTTTATTCAAAAGACCAGAATAAAAATGGAGTGTAGAATTTCTAGGAAAGGAACATGGTATAAGCTTCCAAATAAATAAATTATACATGCACTAAAATTAATCCGTTTACAGAATAAATATTTATTAAGTGATGTTTCACAACTGTGTTTCGGGAATGAAAACGTTTTAATTAGCGTGATGTAATTTTTGCATTAATGGGAGGAAAAAGGGGAACTGAAAGAGTGTGTAAGTTAAATCGAAATGTAAAGAGAATTAAAGGTGTCTATAAATTATTTTTACTTTAATAGTGCAGAACCGTTATTTCATTTCATAATTTAATGTCATTCCATTAACTAGCAATGATTTTAAAAAATATAATTTATTTTTGGGTTTAATTTGAACAACTTATTTCATAGTTTAAAATTTAATTTAATGCAATCATTAGTAAATCAAAAAAAAGAAAAGATATTCAGTTTATTAAAGTTAAATTTTAGATATTATGATTAAATTATTCACTTTGAAGACCACTAGTTAGGTTACTGTATTAGAGAATACGACTAATTTATCTCTTAATTTAACATATTAATTTAATGTAAACTTATAAAACTAGCGTGAGTAATGAACTAATAAAACTAATGTAAGAACTGAACTAACTTGTTAATACAGTGCGTTGCATGAATATAAACGCACCTTTTCCAATAGCCAGAAATAGATTTTTTTAAATTTTAAAAGAAGGAATGCGACTTACAGTTATTGCATATGACTAACAACTGAATAAGGTGCTTTGAGCAAGTATGTTTATGCTCATGCAAGCTTATTTAACCCGTTAGTAGTCGCTAGTTGGTCGATTTGCCGCCCATTCTTCAGTGTTGCCAGATTTTTTTATTCAAAAGCCACCAAAAATGTTCAGAAGTGGAATTTGATATATATAAAACGCCAATAAAATCGAAGAAACGTCGATCACATCACTTCTTAAAATTATTGGTAACAGTTAAATAAAAAGTGAGGAATCTGTAATAGGTGGCGCTGTCTCTAGCGACTACTAACGGGTTAATGAAGGTTTAAGCATTTTCTTATTTTTCACTGTTATTCGTTTGTTGCACGAAATTAAACGCACTCTGTATTTTGGGTTTAAAATTTAACAGAGCTGCCGGAATTAAATTAAAACACAAATAGTCGTGTTGCTAAAATTCTCTAAAATCAGTTTTAATGCTTGAGTGCAAAATTTACGGAGTTTGTACAGGATGGCAAGAGGAAAAACTTTGACAGTAGACGAGAGGATAAAAATCGACTTTATGCGGGGTAAAGGCTTTAGCAATCGCGAAATAGGGCGCTGAATCGGAAGAAGTGAGAGTGTTATGCGAAATTATATAAAGAAAGGAACAAATTATGGGGAAAAAGTGTATGAGAAGCGAACAGGAAAGCTCACCAGTTACGACAAATGTCGAATATGCAACGCTGCAAAGACTAAGAATATTTCCTGTGCGAAGATAAAGACTCAATACAAGCTGTGTGTTCATCGGATAACCATATGGAGTACTATCAAAGCTGCAACAATCATTAAATTTAAGAAAATGAAGGCGAAACCACCCCTCACTCAAAAGCACAAGGATATGCGGTTGGAAAGGGTAAGAAAATGGATTCTAGATACTAAATTGGGGAAAAGTCATCTTCTCAGATGAAATAAAGTTTAATCTCGATGGCCAGGACGGATTTCATAGCTGCTGGTACGATATGATAACCGAAGAAATGTACTGTTCAAAACGTCAATCTTGAGGTGGGTCTGTCATGGTGTGGGCAGCCATACGTTTTAAAGGAACTTTCGAATTAGAGTTCGTGGAGAATAGTATGAACTCTGTAGATTATGTCCAGATGCTCACAAGGAACCTCGCTGTCAAGCAGTCAAACAATCTGGAGGAAATTATATTTTTCAGCAAGATTGTGCATCTGTACATACAGCACATATCGTGAAAAAATGGTTCCGTGACAATAAAATTAAAGTTCTGGATTGTCCCTCAAAAAGACCCGATTTAAACATAATAGAGAACGTATGGGGTAATCTGGTTCGCCGTGTTTACGTAAACGGAAGGCAGTTTAACACGAAAGATGAACTAAAATCGGCAATTATGTTAGCTTGGAAGACAATCAGCTTGGATGACCTCATGCCACTATATCAGTTAATGCCAAGGCGTTTACTGGCTCTTCTAGAAGCCCATGGTGGCTTTACAAAGTATTAGATACAATATTTGTTACTCAGTTATTTATTTTTTACATGTGCGTTTAAATTCATGCAACATGTATATTTGTCATAAATTCAATAAAATTATTTTCTAAAAAATCATATTGGTTTTTCGTTGTTTTGACTCGTAATTTCATTTCTTGAATCATACACATACAGTTTGCCTGAAGTGTCACCTATTCATATTTTTTTATTACTCTTCTATACCATTCTAATTCTTAAAGCTAAGGTGCGTTTATATTCATGCAACGCACTGTATGTAGCATTTAAAATGATAATGAACTCTTGATTATGCAAATGAAATACATAATTAAAAACTAATATATTGTGGCCATCACAAAACTTTCTTCTACATCATTTTATGAAACAGATATATATATATATATAAATGATAGATATCATAATAAAATTTAACCTTAAAATTTAGCAATTAATAGATACAAAACAATACCAACACGACAAAAATAGAACTGATTTTAACTTTTAGGTAAGACTGACACAAAAATTTTGCGATACAGATTAAGAACCAATAAGAGACAAAGACAATTTAAATTACTTACGCCGACATGAGTGATAATAATAAAAAAAGGACCATTAAACTTAATGACAGAGAAAATAACTAAAGGACCACAGAAATAATAATCGGATAAAAATGCTTAAAATTATAAGTAAAAACTTGTCAGGGGGCATGT
Organism: Salticus scenicus; assembly: GCA_963930645.1. Lineage (NCBI taxonomy): Eukaryota > Metazoa > Arthropoda > Arachnida > Araneae > Salticidae > Salticus > Salticus scenicus. The sequence goes on from OZ005658.1 coordinate 177,420,789, forward strand.
ACTTCATAAAGCTGTG
>OZ005658.1:178918304-178948304 GCA_963930645.1 Salticus scenicus
AGACATTACTAGACGTCTAGTTTTGTATTTTATATCTTTCCGTCGTTTGCCTTTATTTTAACACAACAATTTTCCAGAAGAGTTTCGTAAAGATTGATCATAATAAATATTAAATAGCTTTGAGTACTCTAGTAAAGATGTTTCAACATTTGTTTGTGTAATCTCTTTTAGAAACAGCATAAACTTTATTATTTATTTTCTAAATTATTAATAATAATGCCATATTTAACTGAAAAAAAATGGCCACTGTAGCACAAACTGCATAGATTTTAGTGTATCTAACACTTATAATTTTTTTTACAAGAATACGAAGAAAAATTCTTTATCATTATGTCTATGGGCTGAAAGTACTCGTTATAGTGCACCGTTGCAAAAACTGTATTGATTTTACTGAGTTTTACAAGTTTTTTACAGAGACATTTGATTGAGTTAAAATTTATACAGGGTATGTGCACCAGTGACTGACACTTTTAGAGCAATCTCTGATGTTTTTAATGTTCTAGTAATCAGAAAATACTTTTAGAAATATTAAGTTAGTACATATGGTATGAAAGACATTCAGAACTACATATATGTTAAAATATATACATTTGATAACAATTATTATTATTTTTTTTATGAATTTTTATTTGACACCCACTCAATGTTCCAGTAATTGACACTACCATTTTTTTATCAGTAATTGGCCCCCTGTGTTCCATTGTTTGACACTGCTAGTTATTCATTTTACCAGTTATTAGCACCCTATGCTCCAGTGTTTGACATAAAATGCTAAAATTCTTATATGTAAAATATATGATTTTATTATTTTTCTTATTTAATTATTTCGGGATAGATGTCAATTACTGGAGCATGCCAATCATTGGAGCACCTACCCTATATGTTATAGGTCACCTTCGCACAAAATGTATAGATTTTGGTGAATCTAGTGCTTATAAATTTTTACATTAACACAACAAAATATTATCTATCATTATGACCTATGAGCTCAAATTATTTGAAGTGAAACAGCGTCAATTGGCTTATTCTATTGAGCTCATTGATTTCATACTCCTTTTAATTAAATTTATTTAAAAAACAGTTAATTGCTTAAAGTTCCGAAAGTCGAGTGGAGTCACTCCATATTTTTAATTTTTGGAGCATGTTTTGTGTAAAACCTCTATAATTTAACCTGATTAAATTAAAATAAAAAACAATTAAATTTAAATAACTTTGCAAGTAAATACTATAAATTAAGAAAACTTTATACAGTTGTTTCAGGCCAAAATTACAGTATAACCCTTCATAAAGAGAAAAAACTAGGCACGAGTACATAATCAAAGTAGTGCGTTTTGTGCTTACTGAGAAATTTAAAGTGACTTCTGCGTATGGTTTTCTCTACAACATCATTTGTTATCTTTCAAAGTAGTGCTGCAATTTAAACAGAGAAGAAGTAATAATTTAAAAATCGATTAAAACAAGGAAAAAATATTGAAAAATTGTTGTAAACATTTGTTAAATGTTTGGTTTCAGTTGAGAGAAATGAACATCAAAGGATTTATATTGCAATGATTTGTCTTTTATTGCCAGATGATTTCATTTGCCAACACATTTTAAATTTAATATCTTCTCATGAAAATACAGTCAATAGACGTTTGTTGTTGTTGTAGTTTATGGTTAAATTTTACCATTTTAAGAAATATTTGCACTAATCTTACTAGTAAATTTCAAGTCTACTCTAGAAATTTACTAGTAAGATCTCACTAGTCATCTTTCTAGTAAAGAAAGTTTTACTCTAATATATATATATATATAAAAGATGGAATAGCAAGATTTACAACTTAATCCATTCTATATACTACTAATATTTTTTCCGTTTATATTCTTTTGACAAATCACAGAAAAAATATCCAAGAGATAAGTATAACTATATGAAATCAAAGTGTAATTTCAAAACGTTTTATTTATAATATCCAAAAAGTTTTTATTTATAATATATTATTTGGTGATAGTTTCGTTGGTTTTCCATATGGAGCAGGATATATTTATGCTAATTTTCATCTAATTTTATGTATTTTCTGTATTTTTACCTGTTCAGATATTTGTTTCTAAAGGCATTTTAATGAAAAAATTAATTTTAAAAGCATTCAAAAATGAAAAATACTATGAAAATTGAACCTAGTTTTAAGTTGTAAAATATTTCAAAACATTTAATGCATACAATCGTTAGAAGTTAAAATTTTAACATTATTCATGAACCTTCGTAATCGTATAAACAGAAAGTACTGCTAAAAAAAAGCATAAATTTATGCATACTTTATGCCTAAATGGTTATAATGAAATAGATATATGTCAAATTATCTCTTTTCTACTAAAGATAAAGCTGATACCCTCGTGGCTGCTTTGTTTCACCTGATGAAGGTTTATGCTTGATTATTTTGACTCGAAATAATTGTTTCATGTATGCGCAATTCATTAGATTTTTCATGCAAAGTTTACATTTATAATGAATCAACATTAACACCTAGGTTTCTTCAGTAAAAAAAATAACCTATAAAGTTGTTTGTCGAATTAGGATATGAGCTATAGGGTAGATGCTCCAGTGATTGGCATGCTCCAGTAATTGGCATCTATCCCGAAATAATTAATGATAAGAAAAATAATAAAATAATATATTTTACATATAAGAATTTTAACATTTTATGTCAAACCCTAAAGCATAGGGTGCTAATAGCTGGTAAAATAAATAACTAGCAGTGTCAAACACTGGAACATAGGGTGCCAATTACTGATAAAATGAAAAACTGGCAGTTTCAATTACTGGAACATTGAGTGGGTGTGAAATAAAAATTCATTAAAAAAAACAAAAATATCAAATGTATATATTTTAACATATATGTGGTTCTGAATGTCTTTTATGCCATATGTACTAACTGAAGATTTCTAAAAATATTTTCTCATGACTAGAACATTAAAAACATCAGAGATGCTCTAAAAGTATCAATCACTGGTGCACTTACCCTACATTGAAAAAGTAATTATCAAGGATTTTATTGCTGGAACAGTGTGTTTGGTACAACTTGTACCAGATGTCGAGTTACAGGTATCACACATAAATCAAGTAACGACTTACTGTCAGGTTACGTGAAATGTCCACAATATCTTTATATATAACAAACGATTAAATAAATATGATGTAGAACCAATTATGACCTCTGCTAATTATCAGCAGTAAATAAAATTGGCACCAAAATATTTTTAACTTTACCAGTATTGGAATATAATATCAATTTTACGTTAGACTTTTTACTGTATTTATTCTATATAATTTTTATAGAGAGTAAAAAAAAAAAAAACTCCCAATAAGTTTGAAATTTAGAACTTTAATTTGTTATATCTTACTAATTCTTTGATTATTTCTGAGTAATTTTAATTTTACATTTTTTAACACGGTAGATTAAAAACATTCTAATTTTCAGCTAGTAAAAAACAAAAGTAAATAACAAAATCAGCAATAAAAGTTATCAGTAAAAAACAAATTTTGTGTTCTACATATATGTATGTGTGTATGTATTTCAAATTATAAAAAAGTATTTTATCGATTTTTATATATGTTTATTATCTGCATAAATAATATATGCAATGTCAACACTTATATATAAAACATTTCTTTCTTTTACAGGTAAATAAACGATTTAAATACATTATTGAATTTTCTGAAGTGTGAAACAGAAAGTCTTACATTTCATTTAAGATTAAGTGACGCAGACTGTCTTAAAGGTAATAATTTTAGAAAAAAAAATTATTAATAATAATTTAAGTTTATAATTTTATCTGCTGGGAACAGCGAATCGAAAACACCAATTCATCTACACTTAAAAAAAGTGAAAGAAAAGAAAAGAACAAAAAGAAATACTAGAATTCATATCGTGTGGATAAAAAACCTCTAATCCTGGTGCATTTCAGGCTTATTGTAAACAAGCACGTTATTGAATATTGTAAGAACACTATTAAAAAAAAAAAAAATCAGAATAAAGTGTTGTAAATTTGCTCAAAGCATATATACATTAAATAAAATAATGACGTTACGTTTAACCGAACTGCAATCGGAATGCCCTGTTACCACCTTTGTAATTTACAGGTGTTAATGAATAGTTGTTGAACAAAAAGTTGCTGCCACACGTTACGATACAGTTCATGAACTTAAACATGCTGTGCGACATGCATTTACTGCTGTCACGCCAGCAGTGTTTGGCAGAATACATGGAGGAGATCATACTCTGTTATGAAAACGATGGTGTACACACAGACACTTTATAATAATTTGTAAAGAATAGCCATATTGCCTCAAAGTTGTCCTTTGTCATGATCTCTGATAAATACAATTCGACCATCCATGAATATACATACACACACGATGGGGAGTAACGGGTTCTACGTAGGGTCATGTGTATAGGAGGCGAGAAGTTACCAAAAAACCATCGATTAATGTGTTATAATGTTTGTAACAGAAGCATTCTTGAACAAAGCTAGTTATTTTATCGGTGGTTTATTGGTTTACTCCTCCTACACGTATGGCCCTGGCTTGATTGCGTGTCTACAGATGTGAGAGTTTTATTTAATGTGTATTTTCAGAAAATGAACAGTACATTTTGCATTACAATTGCATTTTATTGATTAAATTTTTATCATGCCTTTTTTTTTTTTTTTTTTTTTTCTAATTTTGCTTAGTTTTGCATAACATTAGACATTTTTAACACTAATCTTTGTTGAATAATTTTAAATACAAATATAATTTTTGTCTATTGGAAAAACAAGTTTAGGATAATTTGCCGGGTTAGGATCTCAACTATAAATTTTCCATAACTTATAGAAAGTCATATCAGTAACAATTCATAACTGTACTTGGTAACTGGGCTTAGCTAAGCAACAAAAACATGCTGCATTAGTGCATTATAAATTTTTGAATATTAAGTATAATGCTTGTAACAGCAACATAAGTTGTATCTATAACTAAATGTAACCTGCAATTCTAGATTGATTGGTTGGTTTCAAGAGATTAAAAAAACGAAGGAGGCAGCACAACACAATAAAGTAGTTTTGAGTGATTTTAAACTTCAGAGAGGGGCTCTGACGGCAATTGTAAGACTACACTGAGAAATTTCGAAAGAGCCCGTCTATAAAGATTAAGCCACTCCCGTTGTTTATTGCTTAAAAAAAAAAAAAATCTCTGCCTGATAGAAGATTCTACGCGACAGAGAACACAAGATAGAGACACTTAATTGGTTATGACAAATTCATTTAATTTGTTATTACAAAAGCACTTAATTGGTTATGGTGGGGAGTAGGTAGCGTAGCTACTGTAGATCGAGGGGAACTTCCCAGGGGTCTGGAAAGAATTGGTGGTAATCCGTCTTTTGGAGATTTGAAGATGTCGGTGGAAATGGAGCTTAGAAAAAGTGTTTCCGTGTCCGTTTATCGATAGGGAGTGGATAGAGCTTGCCCAGGGAAATTAGAATTTTTTTTTTTTTTTTTTTCGTATTCTGTTTTATAAGTGGGACAAGAGGAAGAGTAGGTTGGATGATCTGTATTGAATTCTGTTCCGTGTTCCTGACTTCAGATGATGCAGTTTATGCTAGATGGGATGTCTGTGTAGCTCTCGTTGGTATCAGAGCTGGAGCCATGGGAGCAGTGGATAGATTCGCAGCATTCTTAACACCGGTCGCGGTTTGAGTTCAACGTCGCACTAGTACTGCCCTATGGGTAATTGCAGACGGTCTAGGACGCACCCATAAATATGGTCCGGAGACATGTCATCACAATTTTGATCCTCCATGGAGGGAATGACTTCCCCGCTTCGGTGCACCCCCCCCCCCTCCCGAGGCAATTTTAGGAGGAAGAAAAATTAAAAACTTGTTTTTTTTTTTTTTTTTTTTTTTTTTTCAATGTAAATAAATCTAAAAATAGATTTCAATTTGCATGTAGGATCAGTGTTGCCAGATCTGGCAGATTTTTTATTCAATAATCACCAATAATTTTTTATTGAAACGTTTGGCTAATAAATTCGAAAATTAATAGTCTATTATGCATAGCAAATATTACTTCTCAAAATTATTGGTGATTATTGAATACAAAAAATCGCCAGATATGGCAACACTGTGTACGATCTCTTTAATTTCTAATCATATTGACGTAAAATACTTTGAATTCTAAATTAACTCTGTTAACTAAATTAGGAAGTTTTATATTAATTGTTTGAGGGTGGTAGTTATTTAAACTAAGCACCTAATTTTAAATTCCAATTGCAAGGATTCATACCAGAATTTTTCAATAAAATTTTCCTTTCATAACTTATTGGAAAATAAATCGTTAATAACATTTCTTCTAATTTTGCTCGTAAATTGTGTTTGATTTCAATATTAAATGAGTGTAATTAAATTGTCTCTAAAATAGTAAGGAGACTTTACGAAAAATACATGCTTTTTATATATTTTTTATTAGTTCTAATTTTCTGTCAAAAATAATATTTTCGGACTATGTATTTTGCAATTCTATAACATATTGTGCATTTCAAATCCCTCTACATACTAAACATATATGTTTCGCAACAAAATAACATTCTTTCATAAAAGTAAAAAAATTATCATAAAAGTAAAAAAAAAAATCAAAATACCAGAAAGTTGAACTCATATTTTTTTATTACAAAAACTTGCGATTTTATAAATTTAATCTATCTTAATTCCATTGTGTATCATCTTTATTTATTGTTGCGCAATTAAGCACACACAATTGACAGAGGTTTTGGTGAGACTTCATCAACTCATTAACATATTCAATTTTGAAATCCAAGTTTTGTTCACCTATTAGGGTAACTTTTTCAACAGTATTAATTTCCGGAATATTCAGAAGATAACAATATTTTGAAAAATAAAATCATATTTTTGCTTGCTTTTTTGCGTATAAAGTATTTTATTTTTACATTTTTCATCACGAAATTCGAACAATTAATTTTCAAATAATTTTTGGATCATCAAACATATTTTTTTTCTAAGTCGTCTGCCAATCAAACTTAATTGTTCATGCATAAATATATTCAACTGTAACCGTATAAAAACGCTATACTGTCAGATGCAGATCTAGAAGGAATTTAACGGAATATTTTGGAGAGATAATTTTTCCCTCTTCAAAACAAAATCTGATCGCTTGCCTGAAAATAAAAGAAAATAAGGATGTCTGGATAGCAAAATATTTTACGGTTATTCTAAAAATTCATGGTTAACTGAGTAAATTTTTTACAAATACATTAAATGGAATAATCTACTTCGAGCATGAAAAGTAAAAAAAAAAAAAAAAAAAATGCATTGTTATATAACAGTTTTCTTAAAGAATAAGCAGTAAAGTTTAGAAGTACTTATTTAGAAGAAAATGTGGGCCAGATTTCAACGTTTGCACGCAGTCTATGACAGTGTATCTTATTTATTTCAATTATTTCTTCTAGCAAAATTAAATATTTTGTATTGTAATTCACAAATTTTCTAAAAGAAATAGAAAACTATGGATTTGTGAAGTTGAGCCAATACTGAAACTTCAATTTATATTTAGTGGACCTCAAAGTTTCTAAATTTATTCTAACTTGATTTTTCGTCTCTTATGTTTTCCTTATTATTTAGTCCACTAGGGGGCTCTGCCCCCTGCTCGCTCCGCTCACCAACCCTCGACTCACTTCACTTATTAACCCATGCAGAGTTCTGTCCGCCTATTCGCTGCTTTGTTTTTCATTGAATAGGAATATTAATAGTGCATAACAGAAGACAAAGGCAGAAAAAAATCCCCATATTTAATGTAAAACTGAAATACAGTCGGTAACAAAAATGTCCGAACACTAGCGAAAATTCCTATGTAAAAAAAGTACACTTAATACAGTTTTGTTAAATAAATCCTTGTCGAATCCTGTTCTTAGTCAGTCTAAGAACATGATTCGATAAGGATTTATTTAACAAAACCGTATCAAGTGTACTTTTTTCACATAGGAATTTTTGCTAGTGTTCGGACACTTTTGTTACCGACTGTACATCATATTTAATGCTAAATTATTTATTTATTTATTTATTTTATTAAAAAATATGCCTTTTTTTTTTTTTTAGAAAGAAATTTGTAATATCTAGACCCATTTTGCTTTACAGCTTTAGTATATGTCACTTTTTATTTCTTTTTTCACAATCATGGATCCAGGCTGCGGTATCCCAGTCGGTAAAGCGTCGAGCTCATAATTGGAAGACCGCCGGTTCAATACTTGAGACAACCAAAGACCGCCGTGTACACTAATGGTGGCTGGTGCACATAAAATGCGTCGTGGCCGCAATGTCCTCCATGTTTCTACCAAAATAATACCTCTGGAATCACCAAAACGGGGGGAGCTAGCCCCTCCGTGGAAGTTCAAAATTGGGATAGCATGTCTCCGGAACATTCCTAAGGGTGCGTCCAAGACCGTCGCCAATTACCCATAGCACAGTTCTGGTGCGACGTTACACCCAACCTACTTACCTACAGCCATGGATCATATTTTAATTTTCCAGTGTAAAATGACTTCTTAATAGAAGAGTATCGTCACTGGAAGAAACTTTTTTCAAGGTGGCAAATAGAGTACCTTCCTAAACCCATCGTTTTTAGTTAATAACTTCTTTAATTAAAATGATAGAAATATCTAAGCAGCTGAAATGTATCCCTTGGAGTATTCGGAACACATTGATACCTATCATGACACGAAGGACTCTCCCCTGTGAGAGAAGATGCTGTCGCAGAAAAAAAAAATTGACGCCAGAGACAGTAACTCTTTATAATATGTAGAGATAATAATAATAATAATATGTATCTAGTATTTTCAGAATGAAAAACCTTTGAAAAACTAAATAACATATTTTGCACAGAAATTGTTTTATTTATTTATTTAATTTTTATTAATTAATTTATTTTCGTTTTACATTACAAAAATTGAAAAATATGTTTCCGAATAATTTTAAGGTTATGAAAAATAAATGTTTCAAAATCGTCTGCCAGTCAAACTTAATTGTTCATGCACAAATATGTTCAAATGTAACCGGATAAAAATATACTGTCAAATACAGATCTCTGAGGAATTGAACGAAATATATTTGAGACTGGATATTTTTTTCCTTTTCTCATCAAAAGAATCTGATCGCTTGTCTGAAAATAAAGGAAAATATAGATGTCCCAAGTGGGAGAGTAAAAAATATTCTACATCTGTTCTAGAATTTCAGAGATGGCGCTGTAGACTTTTTTTTACAAACACGCCATACGGAATAATCTATTTTCAGCATGAAGAATAAAATGTTCCATTGCATTGTAATAAAGTGCATGCAGTTATATAACTTTATATATATATATATATATATATATATACATATAAAGTGAAGCAGAAGAAAAATAATGTCTGCAAGTCATTTTAAATGACAGAATTTTATAAATAAAACCATGGAGAAGTTTATAAATATAATATAAAAAATATGGAGTGTCTTCACTCGACTTTCCAAACATTAGGTAATTAACGTTTGTTTAAATAAAGTAAAGTAAGAGAATTCGTTAAATAAACAAAAAGAGTATTATATTAAAATTTTTGATTATTTTCCCAAAAATAATATGTCTTTTATATTTAAGCTATTGCATTTCAAATAATTTGAGCCCATAGGCCATAATGATAAAGATTTTTTCGTTGTCTCCCTATAAAAAAAAACTGTAATTCATCAACAGCTATACAGTTCGGGCGACGGTAATTTATAACATGCAAATAAATTTTCAATTTATTTAAATAATGCATTTAGACGCTATCGAAATTTAATCAATTTGAGCCCTTAAGCCATCAAAATAATGATCTTTTTTTTTTTTTTTTTTTTTTTTTTTTTTTGTCATTATAAAAAATCTGTAAGTGCTTGTTTCACAAAAATCAATAAAGTTCATGCTACAGTGGCCTATAACATACCGATCAACTTTCAGCTTACTCGACCAAAACGTTTAGATGCTATCCTACACAATCATACACATACATACATTATCGTAAAAGAATGAAGATGACCTCAGGGAACCACAAAACGTATAGATACACCAAAATCATGAAGTTCAATCTTTTCCTTAATTATGTATATCCGGAAAGTTAAAAGATACAAGCAATTTCAATAAATATTTACAAAATAGGCTTTATTGCATCTGATAGTTTTATAGTTCTATGTCGTAAATTGGAAAATATTACAGGAGGATATCATTTTTAAATAATAACAATAATAAAATACATCAGATAGTCCAAAATCCTTTTTTATTTATTTATTTATTTGAGGACACCCCAATAATTAGATTTGTCGTAAATGAAGCTAACAGAATTCAAATATAATTTAGATGACAAAACAGATTTTATGTAAACAGAAATTTACTTACAAACTTATTATTTAAGTTTTAATTTGCACCTAGTTGTCGAATATTTATCAACATATATAATTTCATCTCTTACAAATTAATTAAATAATTAATTAATAATTACAAGTTCCTTAAGTGGACAGTGGACTTTGAAAATATAACAATATCAACGCAGGAGGATATGTGGGAAAATTTTTGATTAAATGATAAGTTCATAGATCTAAAAGAGTATTTTTTACAGCTAAGTGCAAACTCAATTTTTAACCCTTAATTGCATGGTATCTCAAAAATGAAACACTGTCCATAACTCCTAATTAATCCTTTGTCGGCCCAAACGATCTGAAACACTCTAAACAGTGTTGCCACATTTCAATACACTTTTATTCAACTAATTTTGAGGAGTAACATTTGATATAAATAATGGAAAAATTACCTTCGGTGTGATTAAAGAGCCGTTACATATAAAATTTAGTGGTGAATATTGCATAAAAAGTCTCTAGATTTAGGAACAGTGACTAGAGGAGTGAAATTAAATAGAACCGGCAAAAGATTAAAGCATTAACCGCAGCGAAAGTTTTACTTTTGGTTATATGCCATAATATCTTGATTCATTAAAACAAAGTATTTAAAAAAAGTAAATTAACGCGCTTTTCTGTGGTACATTTAGATTGATGAATAGTTTTGGCACATTCAAAAAAATTCGTGAAAATAAATTTGATAGTAAAATTTTTGTTGATTTATTTAAAAAAATTCAAGCTACTTTTCTTTATTTCATAATAATTAGTAAGTAAATATATGCATAATTTTTTTCCTTAGCAATTAAACAGTATTATTTGTGTTTATACTGTATGGTGTATTATTTTTGTATGGTGTATTACTTCATTTATCAAATTAAATAAATAAATAAAATAAAAACTACTTATTATTTATTATTATTATTTTGTATTTTTGCATTAACCTATTTAATAATCTACATATAATAGATTTTCATTTGGTCAAAATTAAAAAAAAAAAAAAAAAATTGTACATTTACTCATTAAATAACTTTTCTTTCATAGAGTATTTTTCAGAAGTGTGCTTTAAAATGCTCTCTTCAACTTTATTTTAGACAAATTCTTATAAAATTTATAGTTAGAGCGTCTTATCGACAAAATAAGTTATCCATTTTATTTTTAGTTTTAATTTAGACATAAAAACAGAATTTTCAGGTTTTTAAAAACTGCCATTTGCATAAAAGTAAAACATTCATTTTATGTTTACTAAAAATTAAATTACCAGTGGATCCACAAAGTAATACAGAAATATGTTCGGAGTATGTACACTGCTATTTTAAATTAAAGAAACAACCTGTTTTCTAGTTTTCTTCTTTTATGCATAACTTTCAAATAAATATGAACAATATATGTTCATATAATAAATAATATGAACATAAAATTTGGATGGCATGTTTGTTATCATATCATCAATGGGCTCTTCCCAGCGTCGACTGCTCAATCACGTGATGTAAGAATAACAAACCATCACGCTTTGCTGCCATAGCATTATTTTCAACGTGTTATTTTTGTATACTCTGTTTGTTTTTATCATTTTTCTTTAATTTTCTTTATCATTTTCGTTATAATATTAATTTCATTACTATATTCATTATAATATTAATTTCATTATCATTATTGTTATCATTTATCATTTTGATATTATTTCATATCATTTTAAACTCTATTTCATATTCATATCAACGAAATTTTGTTAAGAACACGGGATTGTACTTCATTTCATTTATTTATTTATTACTTTATTATGATTTGTGAAATTTCGTTGGAGTATATTCTAAACTTTACACCAGGAGAGAAATATTTGATACAAAGTTAGGACTTAATATTTATGAGTAATATCCAACTTAAAAGTAGTAGAAAAACATGCTAAATACAACTAATAAGGAAATTATTAAAAAGTTTACATATGAATTCTTAAAAATACAATTAAAACAATCACATTTCAAAAATTGGACTTTTTTTTTTCTCACAAAATGTACGAAAATAAAACTCGCCGCACAATTACTTTTTTAATGTCAAAAAAAACTTTACATTTCTTTTTCTTTCTTTTTTTTTTTTTTTTTTTAACCACTTTCTATAAAGTAAACATCTTCTACAAAAGGCTCCATGTACATTTTCGTACCTTTTGTGCTCTCATCTAGAAACAAGCTATCAACGTTGCTATCATATACAGAAAGATTAATTTTTTTTCCTATAATTTAGTATAGTTAATAAATAAAAGTTCCATATGCACAATGGATGATCTGTCAAATTGAACAAAATAGCAACTAGTGAGGAGCGTTGCAAAGGAAAACATGGTATAGGATTACAGCATAAGAATAAAGAACAGATATTATAACAAAAAAAGATGATGAATAATGACATAAAATTGAATAATAAACGATAATGTAAAATAATAATAATAATACAGATTAAATCAGATTGACCAAAAATAAGAATAGAAAAAGCGTAATTTCAGCAATCGCTATAGATAAATATAGAAGATTTCTTCTGCTCTTAGTTCAAAACACAAATATGTGACCTCTGGAGTCAGGTAGTAAGAGCCCATTGTACAGTCGGTGACAAAAGTGTCCGAACACTAGCAAAAATTCCTATGTAAAAAAAATACACTTCATACGGTTTTGTTAAATAAATCCTTATCGAATCCTGTTCTTATACTGACTAAGAACAGGATTCGACAAGGATTTATTTAACAAAACCGTATGAAGTGTAGTTTTTTTACATAGGAAGTTTTGCGAGTGTTCGGACACTTTTGTTACCGACTGTACTTTACATAACATTAGCATAAGTAATAATTTTTAAACTAATAATTATTCATTGTTTCCCAAAAGCTTTGCGGGGGGGGGGGATAAAAAATTTCAAAAATTTTAGAAAGGAAAACTTAATGAAAAATGGTCATAACGATGCTTTACATATAGGTGAATGCATGTGTTAGATTAAAACAGATTTTTCTTCCTGTAATCCGTTTTCTGTTTCTTAATTTTTATTCATCTTTCTCGCATGTGAATAACTTTTTAAAAAATATGCATACAAACATGAAAATTAGATAAAAACGTTAATTATAAAATTATTCATATACTTTTATTACTATTATTATTATTATTTTGTCGGCGCACATAGTTTACAAATTACTAATTATATTTCAAAAAGTCTGTTATAAAAGTAAAATAATTCCTACATTTGAAATCTGATGGCATAATATGACCTAACTAAAGATATATAACAGTTAATAACAAAAGTCTCTGAATACTAGTAAAAATTCCTATATAAAAAAAATACACTTAATACAGTTTTGTTAAATTAATCCTTGTCGAATCCTGTTCTCAGTCAGTATAAAAACAGGATTCGACAAGGATTTATTTAACAAAACTGTATTAAGTGTACTTTTTTTTACATAGGAATTTTCGCTAGTGTTCGGAGACTTTTGTTACCTACTGTATATATATATATATATATAAATAGAAAGAAATGAATTTAGTTAAATTAAAGATTCTAAATTATAGTTGAATGTTGGAATTTTTACTATATTGTTTTATAAAAGAAACTTTCAACATTCTGTTCAAAAATCTTTAACAATCTGAATAACCTATTTAGCATCTCAAATAGTATAATTCTTTTTACAAATTTAGATACTTTAACAACGCTAACCGCAACCCTTTCAAATAACAGGGCAATGTAAAATATAAATGTACTTCACTTTTATATGCGAAATTTTGTGCTAAACATTAAATTTTATACCCTGTTAATCAAAGTATTTTAAACAACTAATACCACATATGAAATGTTTTTGTTTACATTCTTACATGGGAAATCAGATGAAAAAATATTGTTGAAATAATAATGAAAAACATAAAAATATAAATAAAAATGAATTGATTTAAAATTACAGATGCTAAACTACATATAATATTAGAAATATTAACTATAAGTTATTATAAATTAGGCTTTTAATACTCTAATTAAAATCTCTAACAATGTGAGGAACCTACTTACCATCGCAAATATAAACTTTAGTTAGTTTCATTACAAACTTATTCTACTATCAGAATTAGATACTTAACAATAATTAACCATAATCCCTTTAAAATAACAGTGCAGTTTAAATATAACTGTACTTTCATGTTATCCGCAAATTTTAAGCAATATCACAATATTTCCAATTTTCCAACTCTGCCAATCAAACTACTTTGATCCGCTAATACCACAATCGTAATGATTGTATCTCCGTTTATAATTGGAGGAGATTGGTAGAATCTTTTGATTTCTTACTGTTTATTACAAATTAAAGAATCTGATTTTCAAACTATGCAAATAAATTTATATGAAAAAAGTAGTTATATTAAATACAACACTTGAAAGAAAGATATGTCTAAAATAAATTTTAATATTAATATTTACTTCTGAATAATATATAATAGGTATTTTAATAGTTTCTATAGCGTTATTCGGAAAATAATTTGGTTATTTCCTTTGAAAATGAAAGACGATTTTCTTATATTGTATAAATATTTTATTGAATTATATATTCTCCACTTTGATTGGTTTCTTAGCGATCTCACGAGTTGTTATTTGGCAGTTATCATAAATTAATACTTTATTTTGTCTTCATTAGCATAAACTGGTTTTCCAGAACATCATGCATTTTCAACGCCAAAATTATCGGAACAAAATTTGGTAAACCAGTTTTGACACTGGCGTTCTTTAAGTAAATTTTCTGTATGCACATCGTATATTATATTTTTTTCCGTGTTTGAGTAGTATTTTCGCTTTTTTTGATAGAAAAAAAAAAAAAAAATGCCGAAAATGTCGCTTCTGATTTTCTTTGATTGATAGGGTACCAATCAAAAACTATTGAGCAGAATAAAACGAACTTTTCCACAAGCACGCCTTGCTACATCAGCTGTTACAATATATAATAGTAATGCAGATTAATTGTGAAGATGGTGTGAAAAAAATACAATTATGTTTTTGCTGAGAAAAACGAAATTACTTTCCGAAAAACCCAATATAAAAGTTTTGAAATAGTATTCATCATGAATTTATTGTTTAGAAATTTAAAAAATCATTTTTTTAAGGAATAGAAACCGTTAATTATGAAGAAGAGAATAAAACTAATTGAAGTTTCTCACATATTTTCGAGTTTTCAGTTTTCTTTGCGTTTGAAATTTCAATGTTAAATTTTATTTAGTTATTTAAATGAATATGTAAAAAGAAAAATAATTATAAATGATTATAATGATTTTAAATAATTAATAATGATTATAATGATTTTAAATAATAATTTATTATAATGATTTTAAATCATTATAAATGATTATCATTATTAATGATTAATTTCGTTATATAAATTTAACGAAACGAAATATTTAAAATAAAAATTTAAACATTTGGTTATTTTTAAGGCCATGAAGGTACAATAAAGATATGTTTCAATAAACCAGGAGTAATTAACTAACGACACTTATATAATTAACGGTTGGCAATTGATTAACTTAAGAATTTCAAGTCTTCACAATAATTCTCAAAAATTTGAAAGCTTTAACGGATGAACAAACTGCCAATGTAGATAATTGATGAGATGCGCTAAAGCAATGAAGAAAAAAATATTTAAAATGTCTACTTGGTGGCATCTTTAAAGAAAAAAAAAATTAAACTGTTATTAAAATAGAAATTTATCTCTCATACGGTACACATAATCAGTTGGGGCATTTTTTGATTAAATGTTTGATCCCATGTGGATAATTGCAACCGTTGTCATTTTCAAAACCAAAGCCCTATCTGGTGGATACTTTTTGAATTAATCAATTTTTTGCTACCTGGAACGTATTGTCATGATCATGAATTGTCCACAAAAATTAAGCAATATATACATTAGCTAACTTGTACTCAATCTTTTGTTACATAATGTTCACTAATTTTTTTGTAAAACATCTTTGGGGGAAAAAAAGTAACTCAAGGTATGCATTCATCATTTATCAAGCTTAAAATACTTTTCTGGATTTTGAAAATGAAACTTCCAGAATTATCTGGAGTAGAAATAATTCAAGATCCTGGAATTATATTTTCTATTCTAGCAATTGTTTTCTGTCAGAAAAAAAGTTATTAGCAAATTTGATTTTCATATAAGAGTTGTTAAGATTAAGAAGAAAAAAAGAAAGAAAGAAATTTAAAAGTACTTTTGTATTATTACTATTTACAAAAAAAAAAAAAAAAAAAAAAAAACTATATATTTCTATTAATATATAAATATGTGTGTGTGTATGTCTCTTCCTCTGTTGTTACAAAAAATTCAGTAATTATGTTAGATTATACACTTCATATTTTTTCAGTGTACATTTAACATTATCCAATTCTTTTCAATCTGGTTAAAGTTATTCTGTCAAAAAAAAAAAAAAAAAAAAAAAAAAAAAAAACGAGAAAAAAATCAAATGGAATATCTTTTGATATTTCGCTTTTTCTCAAAGGAAATCTGATCGTTGTCTTGAAATAAAAGCAAAAAAAATGTCTCTCTTGGAAAGACGATAAAGTATTTCACGAATATACTTGAAGTCCACAAGATGGCGCTAGATTCTTTACATGAAAAACATAAGACATGTTCCAAGTTTCTTGGAAAAAATGCGTATTTTTAAATCAGAAAAAAATATATAGAGAAAAGGAGAAATAAACTCGAAGAATATCATGCTTAAAAATGTAATAATGAGCAATCCTTCTACTCATATATCTATATACATATAGATATATATATATATGTATATAAGGAAAAAAATTAATTACGATGTTGTAATCTACATTTGAAATTTTAAAATTATTACTGTTAGAAGGAAAGAAAATTATGTGAAATATTATGAAGATAAAATAATATTAAATATCTTTTTTTTTATGAAAATGCTCTTAAATATCTATGTCTTAATTTATATCTTTTTTTTTTTTTTTTTTAATATATATAAATTAAAATATACAATAAATAAAGTAATAGTAAGTTGCCCAAATTTGCTTATCTTTGAAATAATGTTTGAAGTATTTAAAATAATTTTGAAAGATAATAAAATTAAATTCTAATTTTAAAGCTAAATTCAATTTTTTTCCCCTTATAAATCACTACAGTCATCTTTTTAAAATTTCGTAATTTCTTGCAAAGACGATAAAGTATTTCGCGAATATACATAAAATCCACAAGATGGCGCTGTATTCTTTATATGAAAAACGTAAAACGTGTTTCAAGTTTCTCAAAGAAAAACAAAAACAATAAAAGTGTGTTTGCAAATGGGTGAAAAGATGAAAGGAGAATTAAACCATAAGAATATTATGTTAAAAATGTAATAATAGCCATTAATGTCATGTACTGTTTATTAAATAAATAAATAAATAATCATAATAAGTTCTCATATATATTTGTTAAGAAACAAGATATATTCCCAACAGTAAAAAATAATATTTAATCTGAAAAAAGTACAAAATATTTTTCAAAGCTAAAACAAAAATTTTTTGTGAGCATAGAACCTTTTTTAAAAATGTTTTTAAATATTTATATGTATAGTTTATCACTCTTTTATGAAATAAATTGTGCCAAATTTCTAGAGATTTCTGGCAAATTATTTTAATATTACCACTCAAATTTGATGCTTGAATTTTCTGGAAGTAGCAATTTCTCGTCAGCTTCGTCATCAAGCATCGCCAAATGATGCGATTTCAACGTCTTTCAATGTAGGAAGCTGTACCTGTAAATGTTGTTCTCCAACAATAAGACCATCACTGAGCAAAAGCAGGAAACTTTTTCCACCTTCTGAGTTAGGCTTCGGGAGAATAAAAATAATATTTAACCCTCCGCGTACGGGGAGATTATTTCGTATTTACTGTGTTTACATACACAGGTTGCAAATAGTCTTATTTTTTAATACCACTGTTTTTGAATGAAAACATGTTTCATTAGTTTTCAGGATTTATAAATATCATTTTACAATTAGTGGTGGAAATGTAATTTAGTGAGATAATAATTTTCAATAATTTATCTGTTAAATTTTTTTTTAGAAATTGTGGTGTAAATGAAATTTAATGTAAAAAGTTCTTTTGCCCGTTTAACCCATTAGTAGTCGCTAGTTGGTCGATTTGCCGCCCATCCTTCAGTGTTGCCAGATTTTTTTATTCAATAGCCACCAAAAATTTTTAGAAGTGGCATTTGATGTACATGAAACGCGAATAAAATCGAAGAAACGTCGATCACATCACTTCTTAAAATTATTAGTGACAGTTAAATAAAAAGTGCGCAATCTGTAATAGGTGGCGCTGTCTGTAGCGACTACTAACGGGTTAAATGACTTGCACCGTAAGTGGAGGGTTAAGAATCCATGATAATTATATATATATTAGTCTCATAGAAATTATATTGAGAAACAGATTATAACAAAGAAACAAAAGATATAAAATATTCACCGAGAAAAAAAATCTGTGACTAACATATAGAAACTAAGTCGTGACTCTAGTAAAAATAGTTCTATATCATCCTTATAAATTCTAGTCCCCTAAAGCGAGTTCAAGAAAGACCTATTAGAATTCTAGAGCGTTTCCCTGTATTATCGAGGCCAAACTTATTTTTAAAAAAACTCTGTAAATAAATAAGAACGCAATAGGCTAGTTTTAGCAACTCTTATTCGAGTTTATGACCCATTTATAGTAAATCAAACGAGAATTTCTGGCAATATAAAGGATTAGAAATACTCATAATATTCATAATATTGTTCAACCATCTTGAAATGTATAGACTAGATATTTTCGATCATTTCGTCTATTCAGTGTTTTGGCTTACCTTATACCAGAGGTCGTAATCGACGCACTTTTTTTTAAGACACTTTCACCAACGAGACATTTTCGCCTTTCACGTCACCACTAATTTTATGCGGAAATCTTTATGCTATTTCCGTAGTAATGTGTTGCGGTTAAACAGGATAACGATTATTGTATAAAAATAGTGGCAGCAATAAAGGTGGAAATTTCTCATCCCTGGGAGTATCCTGAAAAAAGGGCGGGTGTATGAACCCTGCCTTGTTTTATTTTTAAATTTACTTTTTACATGGATTTTTAGGGCAAAATTATTAATCATACAAGTTAAAATGGTTATATGATCGATAATTTTTGCACCGAAAAATCTACGTAAAAAATAAAGAAAATCAAAATTTATTGCAGCATTGAAAAAAAGAAGAAGAAGAAGCTTGAGTTGCATAAAAAATAATTGAAATTAGAAAAGTACTTTTTTCTTATTTCACACGTTTCTGCTTGTTCTATCATATCAAGAGAAAATATGCATTTTTCACAATAATATTAAAAAAAAAAAAAAAAAAAAAGAAGCTTTTTTTGATCAAATATCTTTTTTTTTTTTTTTTCTTATTTTCACTACTCTGTTGCGAAAAAAGGTTAAAATGTGATGCGCGTATTTTATTTTTCATCGCAAAGTTCCGGATTATTTGGGGAAATATTTCATATTATTAGTATATGCAAGCGTATTTTTTACCAATTTCTCCTTTGCTAAATCTTATTTTAATATTATTAAGTAATATTTTAGCAAACTTTAAAACGGCTCAAGCACTGAAAAATTAATAACAATAAAAATAATATATATATATATATTTTTTTTTTTTTTTTCCTCCAGCTAGATGCATAATAATTATGATATTCAAGCTAGCTAAGCATTTGCAAATATGCATTATTAGTGGTCTTTAACATAAGAAACTTTGCTTTTATATGTTGTTCACCAACAATAAAACAACCATTGAGCAAAAACTAAGTATTCTTTCTATAGTATGAATTCCCTTTGATTGTGGTTATTGGTGGGTTGTGTGGGTTAAGACCAATTGACTACACTAGGAACCACGGTCTCTAGAGGAAACTTCTCCGTAGAGGTCTTTCTAAAGGGTGCTAGCCCGTATTTGCGCGAACTACGGAAAACTCCGAAAGGCTTGATCAACGAGCTCGTTTTGGGATCGAATCCGGCACTTCCCATCTACCAGCTTTGAGCACAGAAACGTTTGGCCACTGGTGCGCCTTCTGAATAATAAAAATCACATTTAAGAATAAGCATCAAAAATTTGTAAATAGTACCATTAAAATTGTAATAACAGACACACTATTAAAAAACAAAAAATTGTGAAACGTCAAATGAAATTTAAAACCATTACATTTCTAAAATGCTACATTACATAATATAAAAAGTTTGAAATAAAAAGCTATTAATATTTAAAAAAAAAAAAAAAAAAAAAAAAAAAAACAAGGGTGTTAAAGTTTTAATAATTGTCTCTTATAAATCTGAAATATTTTTAACGTTTTTAATTTGTTTTTAAAAATTCTAAAAAAAATTCTGAACTTTGTAAACAATTCAGAATATACACTTGCTTTTTACTCCTTTTTAGAACAGAATAAAGAATCCATGGAAGAAAAATATTTTATAAAGAGGATATCTATATTTCAAGCATTAGGAAATGTTTTAAACCATACGGTAAAAGAACAAAAAAAGCATACATTCATTTAGAATACAAATTTTTCAAAAATGGTGAAATAGTGTGTTTTCCTCCAAGACTTTCTCTTCAACTTTTGATGTAATTTGATTGGCCTTCTTTTCCGAACTCATGAACGTGTTAGTTTTTTTTAAAAAACTAGTAGCTTTATGATACTAAACAAAATACAGATATTTTAACTTTTTACTTGGCGTAAAGAACTTCAAGAGTACCTGATTTTCATTACAAGTAAATAATTTATTTTTATTTAATAACTAGCAGACTACGCTCGCTTCGCTGGTCACGGTATTTAAATGAAATTTCAAAAGAATTGAATTACCATTTATTTTTTATATCACATTATAAACAAAAACTTAAAAAAAAAAAAAAAAAAAAAAAACTACATTGAAATCGCTTTAAACCTCGCTTCGGTACCCGTTGCCTATGTCCCTCACTCTTTATACTATATTAAACAAAATATTTCTTCCGTTTTGCACTCGTTTTGCATCCGCGGAGAATCAAATTTGTGCTGGCATGTCTCCGGACCACCTCTAAGCAACACCACCTGTAATAATGCCTCGGAGCTGAGCTCTACGTCACGGTAGATCGGCCGATCTCATCCAATCCCCACGATCCAACATGTATCATAGGAAGTGTTGATTGGATAAAATCGGCCGTTCTTCCATGACGTAGTGCTCAGCTCGGAGGCATTATTACAGGAGGTGTTGCTCTAGGGGTCCGAATCCCAGACCGTCGCCAATTGTCCGTTGCGCAGCATTGGTGCGATATAAAATCCAGTCAACCAACCATGCACTCGTTTTGCAACAATACTCTATGGTCTCTATGTGAATGATTCTCAAGAATGAATCAACAATTGTTTATAAATTTAACAGATTATGTATGGGAAATAAGTACGCTGTAATTTAAAAATTGTAGCCCTTAGAAATTCAAAACTGATAATTTTTAAAACGTTATTCATTATTCTTTAATATTAAACTGTCATATTTTAAGATAAAAGCAATCGAAAGATATCGCGTTGTGAAACTTTGCAACGTAATATCTTTAAATATAATAACTTAATGTATACGGTGTCCTCACAAAAAATGAACAGTTTTTAAGAGCTCTTTTTAAAAAGTATAACATCTATGCAGTATCTTTTAAAAAAAAATCATCAGTATTTACAAAATAAAATGGGCAACTTTCATCACCAAAGTAGTTAAATCTAGACCAATCAAAAATAGGAGTGGTCCACCCGGATGAGTTTCGCTGACAAACTCTTTACCTTATTTATATAGAAAAATGTTTTTTGCTGTTAGTTAATTAAAATTACAGTTCTATCCTCTCATTTTCTATAAGAGATTCCGATATAAATGAACTATTAGTTTATAATATTTATTATAGACCTCATTATGAAGTACTCTCGTTATTTCATACTAGTACGTCATAATTATAATTGCAAAAAAAAATTTAAATTAACCCATATTTCACCATCGTCCTAAAAATAGGACACCATGCATAAGTGGTATTTGTATAAATTCTTTTGAATATTTTAATTCAAATCAAAACCGATATATTATTTAAAAGTCCAATAAATACATATGTGTCTTTATCGTTAGTTTAAATAGTTTAAATTAACGTTTAATTTTTTTTTTTTTTTTTTTTTTTTTTTTTTTTTTAAATGACGTTTCTTGAAGATTTATTCACTACATTTTCAACACATTATTACTTAAAAAGGTTTTACGTTCAAGAATAACGGACATATACATTTATTGAGGTAATATTCTACACTTTTGTACTGGTAAATCAATTATATGAATATATATATATAGATAGATGGTCTGCTTTCCTTATATTTCCGACTGTCCTAAACCATTGTCCTATTTTTTAGAACAGCCTGTGCCAATTAAGCTAATGAAAAGTTGGTAAGTTTTTTGATTTTGTCTGCGAACATAGACTTAAAGGATCATATATTTAAGATATAAAGAACGAAATATTTTTTCAATGCTTGGTACGATATGCGTTAACACATTTACCATTTTCACAAAAGCTGGTAGACATGAGGACACAAATTTTGTATACTTTTAGCCCCCAATCAATAAACAGGGGTTGAAGACTTTGTCTGTGTATGTCTGTGGCACTGTGGTTTCTGAACGAATAATATTTCATAATATGTACACACACTCAAACACACACACAAAAGTATTCTAAAACAACTATTCTATCTGATTCAGATGTTACAAACTCTTCCCAAAATATTTGACATAAAAGGCGCATAACTTTTCACAATTTACAAAAGAATAATCAAGGAAATTATTTCAAAGAGAAAAACCACTGCGTGTCAGAGAAAATTTTATTATACCTCAAAGTATAAAAGGCCCGTTTTCGCCAAGAATGCAAATAACCTAGAAAAACGACTTTTTCGGTAAAAAATTCTCATCAATATTTCCTACAACTTACTTGTAGTATTTTTTTTTTTTAAGGATTTTGAAGAATATAATTAGTTTAAAAGATATGATGCCAAAAACTATTCCGATATAGTTAAACTTACGTATGTTAAAACAAAACATTCATGAACCATTTTTTAAAACACTGTCTAATAAAACATTTTTAAATTATAATGTTTGTATTTGGACTTTTATCATTTTGACTTTAATTTAAATATATATATATATATATATATATATATATATTAAATATTTTCAGCTACTTTGAGTTTATTAGGTAGAAAATTCAAACGTATTGAGGTATAAAGAGTGATTAGAAAATATGTGATGTTAAGAGTGATATAATAGAAAATTTAATTTATATTATTTATTATTTATCTATTTAATAAACTGATTTTGTTGTTCTTAGTTCTAAAACTTGTTTTTTAAACTGTACCTAATAGCATATTTTGTATCCTTTATAAAAAAGAAAAAAAAATTAAAATTATCTGAAGTATACAATGCGTATTTTTGGAATGCAGTATAAAATAATTATAAGATTGAAAAAAAAAAAAAAAAAAAAAAACTTTTTATATACTATGTTTTTAAATTTTCTGATGAATCATAGAGCTCTTATCAATGTGCATAATTTTTTTAAACTGATAATGTCGTAAATTTTTGTGAGATGCATAATTTAACTTTTTATAATTTTTTAACATTCACGTTGAATTAAATGTATTTATTTTTATCTCGAAAAAAAATGAACTCTTATTTTTTTTTTTTTTTTTTTTTTTTCTTTTGGCAACAATTAAATTATAGCTAATATTTTAATGGCTATTTTAACGCTATTAGGATGTTATTATTTTCCTATTTTAACTAATTATAAGAAAACTAATCAAAAATTCGAAAATCGGACTTCGAAATATTGTGTTGTCACCGGGTTCTGAGCTACAGTGAAAGTTTCAAATATCTAGCTATTAGGGAAGTTAGTTAAAATTCGATTGCAAGATTTGTACCGGACAAACAAACAAGAATAGAAGTTAATAAAAACATGGTAAAAATAGCTTAAAAGAACAAAATAGTATATAAGAATATTTTAAGATTAAAGTCCCAAGTTAAAACAGCGATTTAATGGCCTATTTTCTATAACTGTTTTACCGTCAAATGTACTTGATTTATTTTCTTTCGTTATATATTTGTGATTGTATTATTTTATCCTTTCTGTTTAAATATTTGGATTTAAATAAATGTACAAAAAGGCAAAATGAAAAATATAATCTGATATGCCACTCACACGACTTTCTCTTGCCTTGGATTACAACAATACAAACATAGATTGTAGACTAATTGGTAAGATAACAAGAAATGTACACTAATATAATTCTGCGGGGGGGGGGGGGGAGCTACCGCCTCCCTCAACCCCCAGTTTGAATAAAGTAAATATTTTTTTTTTTTTTGGAATTCAAGTCTGTTAAGTTATTTCAAGCTATGTTGATAACAGACATACACAAAAATCAACCTTTATGAAACTTAACATTAGTATTCAGTAAACCTCAGAAAACGTAATATACAAAAAACAAACACTAAAATTTTAAATTATATATATATATATATATATATATATATATAAAAGCATTTTATTTACCGTCTATGTAAAATAAATTAATTTTCATTCCTGAGCAGGTTTCTTGGACATGGTAAAATATAGCAATGAACTTCCATATGTGACATTCAATACCAAAAAAAAAAAAAAAAAAAAAAAAAAATGATTTGACTTAGTTATTTGTAGAGTTGTATATTATCAATAAATTACGTACACATCAGATTGGGTATTTAAATATAGTTTACTTTAATAACACAAGCTCAATGAGAAATGCATTTCCAGTAATATCCAAAGCCATTCCCATTATCTTCTCGTTCTTTGGTTAGCCCTGTAAACGAATGGTGATTGATTTTCATGCCATACGAAACGTGCTTTTATGCATATAAAATATGTATGTTCATTTCATTTCCTTTAGGTCAGCCTATAGAAGTTAAACAGTATCTATCGAAAATTTCATCCATAGACTTGATGTACTTGAATATTCTTAGATGACCCTGTACACGAACCATTTGCTTCATCTCAACTAAACGTTTAATATAGCATTTCTATATAAAACAGATTTATAAAACCGCGTTTGGACTTACTGCTACAGTTCGTTTTTGAGATATGCTGATAACACACACAGAGACACACATACACAGACCAACTGCTAAAACCTGATTTTCAGATTGAGAGCACCTCAAAACTTGTAACAAAAACTCAATTTCGAACATTTGTTTTATAAACAATACTTTCTCTGCCATATAGATGGGTAAAAGAAAGTAAAAAGTACCATTTACAATCGTTATCTTCAAAGAGTAAAAAAAGAGTATTACTACTAACTCGGATTTATATATTTGTTACAAGCTCTGAGCAAACTCTTCGGCAAAAAGTATGCATTATAATATACTGTTTACAAGAGTACAGCTAAGCTAGAAGGGAAAATATAGTTCAAAGAGAAAAGGTGTATTTTTCAAAACTAGAGAAATAGTATAACTATTTCTCTAGATCTTTAGACCTCAAAGTTAAAAAAAAAAAAAAAAAGCATTTTTTTTCCTTCTAGAATACAAATAATCTAGAAAAATATCTTTTTGTACGTGCTCATCTACATTTGATATGACTTTTATTTATTTATTTATTTTACTGGGACAAGTATTTCATTTTCTGAAGCAGCTAATTAGTTTTTAAGATAACATGCTAAAAATTATTGTGATATAGTTAACTTTGTATGCTTTTAAAAATTATAATTGCAACATTTATTAAAATACAGTCTAAACAAACCCTTTGTGTATCGAGAAATTCATTAATGTTTTTAATTTTAAAATGCATTGTTTATATTTCGAGCTACTTTTGACTCTGCTATACTGAAAATTCAAAAATATTAAGTCACATTGTGCAATGGACAAAATCCATTTTCTTGGGTTCGAGGCTAAATCATACCCAACATGTGACTTCTGATTCTCGATTTCCCTATGAATTTCCTCTAGATACAAATATTTCCCTACACAATGCAAACATTTCCCCCTAAAGCATAAATGTAAACATTATAATCCTGCATTTTTCCCTGTGATAGTCACGTGTCAGGGGTTTATTACGTAACGCGGATAAAGTCCATTGGATAATATATGCTTTTGTGTGAGAAATTATACACAATTAGCTAAACTAACTTCATAAACCCATTAAGGCGTAGCGTTACCATATGATTACAACATATAAGGATTTACATTTATTTTACATTTATATTTACATCCTTTGAGCGAAATTTTGTCCCGAAGAATAACTCAGGTCGTAATGAGTTAATAAAATCTTCGATTTAATAAGCTCGATTTTCGTTAACTGATTAAAATATGATTTTTGAAGCTACACCTAAGAGATTTAGCATCTTTTTTAAAAATGATTATTATTAAATTACCTCAAACATTCATAATATATTTATACAATGTAATATAAAATCATTGAAAAGAATAAAACAAAATTAATGTGTAACAATATGTATAACTATATAACAATAAAAATATCACTTATTTTAAGATTAAAATTCCAGGTTCACACGCCAATTTACCGGTTTGTTTTGTATAATTCTCCTACGGTCCGGTGTGTTTTATTTATTTATATATTCTTGTTAATTTTCCCAGTAATACTTTTTTCTATTAAATTGCTGTTTGTGTTATTTTTTCACCATTTTGTTAAAATGTAAGAATTGTGAAAAACTACCGCTTACAATTTTTATCATCATAAAGAAAACAAAGATCAATCTATCTAACTGGTTTATATATCTGTTACGAATTCTGAGTAAGCTATTTAATAAAGAGTATGTATACTTTTTTACTAATTTACAAAACAATAAGCAAAAAAGAAGGAAAAATATATTTCAAAGAAAAAAAAACTTATTTTAAAATAAGAGAAAATGTTATAATACATCAAAGTGCGCAAAGCATCTCCTCTCCTAGAATACAAATAGCTACGAAAGAGCATATTTTTCTAGAAGACATTCTCTTAAATATTATATATCTTACTTCAAGTATATTTTTTTTCAAATTTAGATGCGTGTTTTTTTTTTTTTTTCTGCATAATTAGTTTCTATGATAGGATATCAAAAAACAATATAATATAATAAGTTTTTTTTTTTTTTTTTTTTTTAATAATTGCAACTTTTCTTAAAACATTTTCTAATAAAGTTTTAACAAATCTTTAAGTTCTTAGTTGTACCTTTAAAATTTTGAATTTTAAAATGTTTTTGTAATATTTTCAGCTGACTACCTTTCATTCTGCTAGCCTGGAAGTGCAAAAATATTAAGTCATATTGCTTAGTTGGATGATATGTGTTGTTAAGTGTAATATTATAGGAATTTCAATAAATTTATTTAATGAAATAATCTTTTGGTGTTTCGGTGTTTCTATATAAGGCTGATTGACTGCTCTAGGGTCCTTGGCCTGAGGGGGGAGTGTCTTCCATGGAGGCCTTTCTAAGGGGTCCTAACCCGTATTTACGCAAGTTTCGGAGAAAACCATGAAAAACTCCGAACGGCTAGGGCAACGAGCGTCACCTGGGATCGAACCGGCACTTCCCATCTACCAACTTTAAGGGCAGAACCACTCGGCCGCTAGTGGGCAAAATAATTTTTAGAATTGATAAACTAATTTTATAGCTCCAGGTTAAAATATATTTTTTAAACTGCACCTTTAAAAACATATTTATCATCCTCTTTACAAAAAATTTTTATTAATTTATCTCAAAAACCCACGATGCATTTATACACTGTAGTATAGATTATATTAAATGAATGGAATAATATTATACAAGAATAAAAGAGTTATTTATTTGATAAATAAAATATCAAGTTTTGTACGTTGTCTTACCAGACTATTTTGCATAATTCTTCTATTCTCGGATATATTTCACATCCTTATATTTTATTTTTATTTTTCCGGTGATATCTTTTTTTATTAAGTACTTTTATTTGTGTCAATTTTCATTTTCTATTAAAATGTACAAAATTAAAGCTTGTGCAAGAAGTATTATGAAAATCTACCACTTACAAATTTATAAACAAATAAGTGTATTTGTTAAAATTTAGTTGTATATATGCTACAGATTTTGTGGAAACTATTTTGACAAAAAGTATGTATACCTTTTTACAGTTTCACAAAAGAATAAGCAAGTTAGACAGGGAAATATATTTCATAGAAAAAGCACTATGTTTCAAAATTCTAGAAAATGTTATTATACCTCAAAGTACAAAGAGCATGTCTTCTGCAAGAATACAAATAACCTACAAATATCATCTTTTTCTACAAGACATTCTCTTGAATATTTGATGTAAGTTACTTCTAGTATTTCTTTTTTTTATGAAAGAGGTACGTGCACATTTTTTAAAGATTATAGTTACTTTCTAAGATGAGAGTTCAAAAATTCTGACATATAATTAAGCTTTTTAAATCTTGGAAAATAAACTAAGTCAATTTATGTATTGTTGCGTACTTGGAGTTTTTCTATTGTCCGTGAAAGAATGATCGGTTTTGCCGAGAAATAAAAGTTTATTCACAGAATATTCCAGGAGGTTACAGTTCTGTTAGATATCAATTTAATTTTCGCCAGAAATCGCAGTTTAAATAATGGCTGACAACATATAAATCACAGCATAAACTGTAGCATAAACATAACACACAGTGAATTGTGACTCTCATTGTGACAGCATTGTAAGCTGTTTATATCACAACGATGTGGTATAAAATTGAATGATCGGAATGCAATTCCTTTATATAGCCTTCTACAATGTGCCCTAAAAGTTCCAGTACTCCAACTTAAAGAAATCATTGTGTCCATGATTTTTTTTAAATATTAAATTTTATCGTTTGCTTATTATGGCATCAATTCTTTAATTTTTATCGTTTGTTTCTTTTCTCGCTCAAGTTGTGTGAGAATAAAGTTTTCTCTTATTTTGTTCTTCATGGTGAAATAAGTTTATCACGCATTCAGAGAATTACGTTGTTTGAAGCTTATTTTGAATGTAAATCCTATGAAAGATGCAAAGATGTTTGGCGATATAAATATCCAGATTATGCAATACTGAGTAAAAATATGCTATATCAGCTCGTTCGGCAATTTCGTAATACAGGTTCTGTGCAGGTATGTACAGGTTTCTCTACAAGAAGTCACTCCCAGCATGTTGAAACGCGTTTCTAAACACATGCGCAAACCAGTTCAGCTTTGCCTCCTAGAAAAGGGTGGACATTTTGAACATTTATTATAAATGTAAGTTCTGTATTTTTTCCTCCATTATTTTAAATGTGCCTTTTATCATTAGCATAAAAATAATCGTTTTAAGGTTTGTTGTTTTGTAAATAAAAAATACATCGGCGTCAGTACTGGAACTTTTAGGACACTCTGTATATTTCCATAATTTTCCAATATTTCGAGAAATATTCGATTTACAGCTTATATAATCAATATACTAATAATAAGGATACTCTCACCAAAGTCTACAAAAAAGTCGTCAAGGGACAATAAACTCTCCAACATGGCGCCAAATTTACCTTAAAGGCTAATTCTG